>JXCR01136018.1:149495-195380 GCA_002079205.1 Phalaenopsis hybrid cultivar | reverse complement strand
ATATATATATATATATATATGAAAGATGGTATAAAGGGTCCCATGAAAACTAATCCTCTAAAATGAAATTTCTCAACTTTGAACATGTAATTGAAGGGCATCGCATTTCTCTAAGAAATATTTCCTACTCGTTCACATTGATCACAAGTTTTGATATAAAAATTAACATCTCTAAAGATTGTAGGCCAATATAATCCATATTTTAAAATTTTGTATGTAGTTTTACCAATACCAAAATATCCCCCAAAATCAGAATTATGACATTTTTGGATAATTTCATAAGTTTCTTCTAAAGGCACATATCTTTGAATAATTTAATCCTTTCCTTGTTTATATAAAAATGAGTCATCCCAAAAATAAGTCTTAGCTTCAGATAAGAATTTCCTTTTCTGTTGGTATGTCAGACCATAGGGTATAATATAACTAACAATAAAGTCCATAATGTTGGCATGCCATAGAACACCCCACTCATTAATATTGAGCAATTCTTCATCTAAAAAATGTTCATTAATTTTTTTTTAAAAATAGAGTGATTTTCTAATTCAGGCCTGGATAGATGATCAACAATTTGATTATCAACTCCCTTCCTATCAACTAGTTTAAAGTCAAATTCTTGCTTAAGAAGAATCCATCTTATCAATCTTGATTTTGCATCCTTCTTTTTCATTAAATATTTAATTACAAAATGATCTATATACACAATACATTTTGTTCCAATTAAATATGATCTGAATTTATCAAAAGCATACACTTTTACAAATAACTCTTTCTCAGTTATGGTATAATTAATTTGAGCTTCATTAAGGGTTCTAGCATAGGAAATTTCATTGAAAGACTTATCAAGTTTTTATCCTAAAACAGCTCCAATAGCATGATCATTTGAATAACACATTAATTCAAAAGGTTATTTCCAATCTGGTGAACAATAATTGGTGTAGTGACTAATTTTTCTTTTAACAGCTCAAAAGCTTTTAGGAACTTCTTATCAAAATTAAAAATTACGTCTTTTCTAGTTAAATAGCATAGAGGATTAGCAATTTTTGGAAAGTCTTTAATATATCGCCTGTAGAATCCAACATATCTTAAAAAACTCTTAGTTTCCCTTACATTTATAGGGTAAGGTAAATTCACAATCATTTGAATTTTTGCAGGATCTACTTTCATACAATTTTCTGATCTATGATGTCCTAAAATAATTCCTCTTGATACCATAAATTGGCAGTTTTCCCAATTAAACACTAAATTTGTTTATTCATAGTGCTTAAGAATTATTAATAAATGTTCCAAAAATGATTCAAACGAAGTTCCAAATAATGAAAAATAATCCATAAAAACTTCAATTCCTTTCTCAATTAAATCACAAAAAATAGCCATCATACATCTTTGAAATGTAGCAGGGGCATTACATAAACCAAAGGGCATTCTTCCGAAAGCAAATGTACCATAAGGACTGGTAAAAGTTATTCTCACTTGATCATCTTGAGCTATTTGTATTTCGTGGTAACCAATATTATTTTCAGACATATTTTTACACCTATTTTTGAGATATTGATCTTTAACGAAAGGTATTTTTGTGTTTTTCTTTCAGGTAGAAGTAAAAAGGTAAAAAATGATTAAAGGAGTGAAAAAGGATCAAATTTGGAGAAAAAAAGGTGAAAATTGTGCTAAAGTGTTTTGGCGCCTAAGCACCGGTGAAACAGAGAAGGTCGCGCGCCCCGCGCTTAAGCGCCAAAGATAGTTATTTGATAGTTTTCTTCATTTGGTCAGATTTGAAGAGATATTTGAGATACTTATTGTCTTAATAAGGTGGTTATGACCACTAAGAACGAAAATATTTTAAAAGACTTGTGAAAGGAGACAATCTTTGGAGGATTCATCAAATGTGGACACATTTGAAGAGTTTCTAAGGCACATTTTGGAATTTTATAAACGAAAGAGTTTGAGACATTTGAATGAGATGCTTGAAAGTTTTGAAAAGAGTTAGAAGAAGATGAGTTCTAAGGAGCTTGGAGAGATTTTCAAGCACCACAAAAATTTACTTTATTCTTTTTTGTTTTTAGTTTATTTTGAGAGGTTGTAAAAGAGAAGAGATTTAAAGAAACTTTAAGAGTTTGGCGGAGGATTTGAGATAAGTTTTTATCTTTTGTTTTAAAATACTTTTGATTTTAATCTAGACTTCTTGTTGGTTTGACAATGTGTTATACTTTTAAACTAAAGTGTATTTTTTGTTTTCTCTATGGATTCTGAGTAGTTTTCTTTATATTTTTTCCTTAAAATGATAAGTAATTAAAGCGTTGGATGGAAGTTGTGGAGAGTATTGATATTTAATGTTGGAAGAAGTTGGGATGATTTAAATCCATGAACTTCATTTACTTCTTGAATTGGTCTATCCAGTTGTTAAAATTTGTTGTGAGAATATGTACGAATCGGGCTGGTATTGTCTCAGTCAGTAATGGAAAGAATCACATGAGGTTGTATGAATGAGAATGTAATTTATATGATTTAGTGTAAATAAATAGGTAAGTTATCATTGAAGGGTGTAGAGTTAGAGGACTTTAAAGTGACTAGTTAAAGCCCCCAACTTGGTTTATTGTCTTAAGTTCGGATATGAAATGTTAGTCCTCAGGTGGAGGGAATCGAGTTAACTCTAGAGTGAGAGCTGGTAATTTCCCTGCCTAGCCAATCTTCAGAACAATTCAAACTTTAAATTAGCTAATTTTTTTGTAGCATCTCTAGTAAGGGTAAATAATATAATTGCTCCTCTTTAGCACAACACAATTAGCATACTTACACAACAGAATTCTTATACTTATTACTGATTCATGATAAGGAGGAAGATATTTTTCAAATTCAGTGCTTTTCTTTTACATAAACTCAAGTTATTTTTTTTAATTATTATTGTTCTATCAAAATATCAAAAATACCAAAAAGTTTTAAATTTTAATACTGTGAAAATATTTTTACTCTAAGTAATTGTATTTTTAAAATAGAAAATTTGTTGTTTAATAGTGCATATTGCGTATTTCCCTGTGGGTTCGATATTTAGGTCTTAATCAAAAAGTCATATATTACTTGATAACGATATGTATACTTTCTTAGTATCCCAATATAAATATAAATTAAAGAGTTAAATTCTTATTTTCATCAGGATCAAGTTTTTGGTTCTATTGCAAAGTAAGGAAACATAAATGAAAAATATCATCAAAGACATTGTTATACTGTTGCATATAAGTAGTTTCAGGATCAAGTTTTTAGCACCGTTGCCAGGAAAAATAAAAATTAATTGATTTAAAAGAAAAATTCTTTTTTTAGAATGTCTTATTTAAACTTTAAAAATTACTGTATTTTATTTTGTGTGTTTTCTTTTATTTTTACTTTTAGTTAGTATATGCATAGTTCATGTTCCAAAGGACTAGTGCCCTACGATTCTGAATTAGAAAGAACTATTAAGAAAATCACGAAACCAAAAAAGTCAAAAATCTTGAAAAATCTGAAAAATTATAGAAATGGCGAACCAAAATAGTCAAAATGCTAAAATTCATAAATAGTTTAGACCTTTAAGAGATCATGTGAATCCTATTATAGATGAACTTCATTGTAGTATTCAAAACCTACTGTAGTGGCAAACTCATTTGATCTTAAACCTACTATTATCCAAATGATATCAAATAATTAATTTGAGAGATCACCAACTGAAGATCCAAATTTATATCTTACCAATTTTCTAGAATTGTGCGCTACATTTAAATATGATGGTGTATCAGATGATATCATAATCTTAGGTTATTTCCTGTCTCACTGAGAGATAAAACTATGATGTAGTTGAATTTGTTAGCACCCGAATCTATCAGAATTTGGGGTGATTTAGCATAAAAATTCCTTGCTAAATATTTTCCACCATAAAAAACTGCGAAGCTTAGAAATAATATTACATCTTTTAATTAGTTTCAAAGGAAATCTATTTATGAAGCATGGGAACGATTTAAAGAACTCTTAAGAAAATAGTTTAAAAGGGAATCTATTTATGAAGCATGGGAAAGATTTAAAAAACTCTTAAGAAAGTATCTGACTCATGCTATACCAGATTGGTTAATAATTCAAACTTTTTATAATGGATTAGTTGGATCTCTTAGGTCTATTATCGATGCCGTTGCTGGTGATTCGTTGATGTCAAAACCATTTCATGACGCGTATGCTTTAATTGAAGAAATGGCTACCAATAATTTTTAATGGCCTTCTGATAGAGTGAATCCAAAGAAAGTAGCCAATATTCATGAATCTGATGCATTTATTATGTTAGCAAATCAAGTTGTTTCAATTTAAGTTAGACCAATTTGGAATGATTTTTTCTCAACCAATTTCCATGATTGAAGAGAATTCATTTGGCTAAATGGTAGATTCTCAAGCACCATTAGAAACTTTGAATGCCATTAATAATAAGCAGAATAACCCATCTTCAAATTATTATAACCCAAGTTGGAAGAACCATCCCAACTTTAATTAGAATAACATTACCGCTGGTAATAATCAGCAATGGGGGAACAATAAAGTAAACCCAATGGAAAACTGGAAAAACTAAGGGAATAATAATTATAGATCTACTTATCCTCCAGGTTTCAACTGTAATACACAATTTAAGGAGAAGAAGTTGTCTATAGAAGAAGTGGTGTTACAAATGGGAAATCAGTTTCAAAGTTAAGGAGCTATAATTATAAATAATAAGAGTCAACTTGGACAAATCACAAATTCATTAAGTAATAAATCTCAAGGAACACTTCCTAGTAATATTGAAATAAATCTGACAGACTAAAATAAAGAGCAAGTAAAAGCCGTTCAACTTAGAAGCGGAAGAGAGTTGGTAGGTAGGATTTAAAAAGAAACTGAAGTAGGAGAGAAAAAATTGAAGAACCAAAAGAGAACGCTCCAAAAGATTCTGGATGACCTATTTCTCCACTTAAAGTTAACTTAGAAAAACAAGCACCTCTATTTCCTCAGAGACTTTGTCAGCAGAAGTTGGATGAGCAATTTCCAAAATTTTTAAAGATTTTTAAGAAGCTTACAATTAATATTCCATTTCCTAAAGCCTTAGAGAAAATGTGAAGTTATGTAAGGTTTATGAAGATATTCTTAATAGGAAAAGGAAGTTTGAAGATAATGAGACTGTTGCACTTAGTGAGGAGTGTGGTGTTATAATTCAGAAGAAGCTTTGATCCCTAGATACTGCTAATATGCAAAGTACAATAATAATTCAAATTATATTTCACTTATATTTCTTTACTTTGCAACAAAACAAAAAACTTGATCTTGAAAAAAAATAAGAATTTAACTTTTAATTTATATATATTTGGATACTACACAAAGTATACGTATTGTTATCAAGTAATATAGGACTTTTTGATTAAGACCTGAATATCGAACCCACAGGGAATTTCTACAGTATGCACTTTTAGAAAACTTTCTATTTTTAAAAAGATAATTATTTAAACTGAATATATTTTACGGTAATAAAAATTCAAATATTTTTAGTATTTTTGATATTTTGATAAAACACTAACAACTTACAAAGATAACTAGAGTTTTGTAGATGAAAAGCACTTAATAAGAAAAATATATTTCTTCTTATCATGAATCAATAAAGTATACGAATTCTATTGTGGAAGCATGCAAATTGTGTTGTGCCAGCTAAGAGCAATAATATTTTTTACCCTTACTAGAGTTGCTATAAAGAACATTGACTAATTTAAAGTTTGAATAGTTGTGAAGGCTGACTAGGCAGGGAAGATACTAGCTCTCACTCTAGAGTTCCTGACAGCGACTTTATATATGCTTAAAAAATACAAGAGTTTGATACCGCTGCTAGAAGATTTAAATCCCCGACAATGGTGCCAAAAACTTGATAGCGACTTTATATATACTTAAAAAAATACAAGAATTTGATACCGCTGCTAGAAGATTTAAATCCTCAGCAACGACGCCAAAAACTTAATGCGACTTTTTTAATATGCAAGAATTTATGAACCAAAAGTTATATATTTATAATGATTTTGTAAAGTCACAATTTCAAATGCAAGTATACGTATCGCTCAAATAATACAGGGCTCTGGTGGAGTCCCGTTTATCGATCCCACAGGAAAGCGAGGTAAGAGGTCCTTAGTCAAATTCTATTCTACTATAATTAGTCCTTAGTTTGGAATGTCGATTAAAAAGATGTTTTATCTAATAGATACTCCTAAATGCAAGTGTTAAATGTAAAGATAGTAACTATAACTAAATGTAAATATTAACTCTAAAGAGACACCTTTCTCGAGGAATTGGTTAGGAGAATTTTGAGATAATTAAAACTAGTATTCTTATGCAATGAATTGAATAATGTAAAGGAATGAGATGCATTAAATATTGTATGTGCAAAATAGGAGCAATCCTATTCTTTACCCTTTGGTTCAGGCATAAAGAACATTGACTAATACTATGCTTGTTTACTGAATGTGTGGCTAGGCTGGGAGGATACCGGCTCTCACTTCGGAGCTCCCACGTTCCCCTCTTCTAAGGGCTAACATCTTCATTTCAGTACTGAAACAATAGGACTGAATTGAGGATTTTAGTCTGTCACTCGAAAATCTCTAATTCTACGCTCATCAAAGTATATTTCCCTATTTATTTACATTCAACTCTCATGAACTTAACCATCCAAGGAATCTGAATGTGGTTCTACTTTTTTTAGAATTACACAGCCCTCTCGGGTCTTAATATAATTACAACAAATTTTAACACTACAACAAGCCAATTGTAATGTAAATAAAGTGCAAGTAAAAACCATCACATTGATAATTAAATCTGCTTCTAACTGTAATGTAAATAAAGTGCAAGTAAAAACCATCACATTGATAATTAAATCCGCTTCTAACATGGATCACAAAATCCTAAACATGAATACTACTCATTACAAAAGAAAAGTAAAATGAAAACAATGACATAATCTTCCAACCATTATTTCCAAACAAGAAGAGAGAGTAAGAGAAGCCCATCACAAAGCACGAAGAAAACAAAATTGAAACTTCATTTAACCAAAGCAAATCCACTAGATAAGTGTTTACAAAAATCAAAGAAAAATGAAGAATACAATACTTGGCTTTTTCCCTTTGAAAGAAAGACGAATATCTCTCCCACAAAGTCTCCCGCCGATCCATGTAATGCTAGAACATCTCCTTAGAAATTCTCTCAAAATTTCATCTCCAATCTCTCCAAAAGGGTAGAAATCTACATTTCTACTCCTATGCTAAAAACCCTAAACTTTCTCCACACTTTTCCTAAAATTTCTCTAAAAAAAACTTCTTTCTCTAACTTAAATTCGTTCTTTTAAAGTGTAGGGATGAAGTTTTAAGAGTTGTCACAAGAATCCTTTCAAAAAGCGTACAAATATGTTGAATTTCGGTCAATAACCGCCAAAAGTCGGTCCATAGTCGTCCCCGGAGCCGTCGGTGAACTTGAGGGCACCGTCGGCAGGCTCGAGGGTGCCGTCGGCGAGCTTTTCTGTCATTTTTTGGTCTTCTCAGGTAAATCTTGTCGTCGGTGCCATTTTGGGCGTCGTCGGTGAGCAGACTGCGCAGCTCCACCGTTTCGCTCCGTTTGGCTCCGTTTTGCAACTCCACCAAAAGAAAATATGTTGAGATTGTCATACCTATTTTATACTATTTTTGATGTTATTGCACTTGAAAGAAAGGTATTTTTGATGTTTTGTTGTAGGAATGATAAATTAGGGTCATTGGAGCAAAAAGATGCAAAAAGGAGCAAATTTGGAGCGAAAAGGACCAAAATGTGGCGAATTGAACTAGGGCGCCGACGGCGCCCTCGACACCGCCAACGGCGAGTTTTTCCTCAGACTACAGGACAAAATTCTTTAGAAGCTCGTCGACGGTGAGATCGACGGTTATGCCTACTCAAGCTTTGGATAAGGCCAAATTTTGAAGGGATGCTTAGGCAACTCTTGAGAAAGCTCATCCACAAATTTAAAAGAACATTTTGGCCTAAAGTAGAGAATGCTAGAGAGCGCTGCAGAGCGCTAGAGAACGCTAGAGAGGGCCTGGAGGTTAGAAAGGTTCCATTAGAGTGAAGAGATTGTGAGGAATTCTTCGAGAGATTGTAAGAGTGAAGGGAAAGTAAGAGATTTATTCTTCTTTGCTATTTAGAAGAGGAGTTCTGTGTGCTATAAAGAAAGGAAGAGATTCAGAGAAACTTTGAGGAGTTTACTTGGAGAGAAATTAGAGATAAGTTTATTTTTTTGTTATAGTTTGTATGACTTTGAATTTATATATGAATTCCGAGTTTTGTTGCACTTTGCCCATGAGGTCTGAGTAGTTTTCTCTATCTTTCTCCTTATCTTGAGATTTGTGAAATGATGATTTGATTTGGTGAAGCCATGAAAATGTTTAAGAAATTGTGATGATCTTTTCACTTTGATCTTAATTTACTTTCAAGTTGGCCAATTAATTTATTAAAATATGTTGAGTTTTACAACTAAAGTGAAGATTACATCCAAGACTCAAGGAGGTCAAAGCCCTTGGAATTTGGGTGCAAATAAATAGGGAAATAATATTATCGGGCATAGAATTGGAGATTTTAGAGTGACAGACTAAAATCCTCAATTTGGACCTATCGTTTGGGTGCTGATGTGTAGATGTTAGCCCTCAGGTGAGGGGAACGTGGTTGTTCCGAAGTGAGAGCCGGTATCCTCCCAGCCAAGCCGCAGAATCAACAACCATGCATAGGATTAGCCAATCTTCTTTATGCCTGCACCAAAGGGTAAAGAATACGTATGCTCCTATTTGGCACAATATAAATTAAACTAATTTATTTTGTCCATTTCACTATAATTTCTTAACAAGGAGAAGGATGTTTTCTTATATATCACAATCGTACCTTCATTAGCATATTTAGTTATTTTAAAATTACATAATTATTTCAATTACCTATTAGTGACAGATAAGCAAATTAAACTTTTTTGTTGTAATTGAAGTATTACTTTTTATAAAATCTTAGTCCGTAGATTTAACTACTCCCTGTGGGATCGATATCTAGGACTCCATTAGAGCCCTATACTACTTGAGCGATACGTATACTTGAGTTGACAAATTCGACTTTAACATTATTGAATAATTTATTTATACATCTTAAACAAATTAGACACATCTATAAAGTCGCGATCAAGTCTTTGGATGCCGTTGCTGGGAATTAAATCTTCTAGTAGCGCCATCAAATTCTTGTACTTGTTGATTTACAAAAAGTCAGTCAAGTTTTTGGCGCCGTTGCCGGGGAGTATAAGAGTAACGGATAATTTAGGATTATTAAAAAGTTTTTACTTAAATTGTAACTTAATTTTATATTTAACTAATTATATTACTGTGTACTGATTTCAAATTGTATGCACAAATTTGGACCTGAAAATATTATACCTTACAATTCAGAATTAGAACGCACTGTTAGAAAGATTAGAAGATTAAGAAGAAAACCTAGAAATCGTGATACAATGAAAAACAACATGAATAATCAAGGAATAAAAAATTAACACCAACCTAGACCCTTACAAGATTATGCAAATCCTACAGCAGATGAATTTCACTTATCTATCCAAAATCTTGATGTAGCTGCTAATTCATTTGAGCTTAAACCCGCTATTATCCAAATGGTACAAAACAATCAATTCAGAGGAACACCAAATGAAGATCTTAATTTACACCTCGCTAGCTTTTTAGAACTATGTGATAATTTTAAATATGACAGAGTCTCAAACGATGCTGTTAGGCTTAGACTTTTTCTTTTTTCACTAAGGGATATCGCTAAGATGTGGTTAAACTCGTTAGTACTTGGATCTATTAGAACTTGGGGAGAACTGTCACAGAAATTTATATCCAAATATTTCCCTCCATCAAAGACTGCTAAACTAAGAAATGACAGAACATCATTCTATCAGATTGATGGAGAGTCAATATATGAAGCTTGAGAGAGATTTAAAGATCTTCTTATGAGATGCCCTCATCATTCGTTACCGATTGGTTAATAATTCAAACTTTTTATAATGGATTAGTGGGATCTCATAAATCGATTATAGATGATGTGGCTGGTGGTTCATTAATGTCAAAACCTTTTGATGATGCTTATTAATTAATAGAAAAATGGCTACCAACAATTTTCAATGGCCCTCTGAACGGGTAAATCCTAAAAGAGTAGCTAGTATCTATGATTCTGATGCAATATCTATATCTGAACGGGTAAATCCTAAAAGAGTAGTTAGTATCCATGATTCTGATGCAATATCTATGTTTCTAAAAGAGTAGCTAGTATCCATGATTCTGATGCAATATCTACGTTAGCTTCACAGATTGCTACTAAAAGAGTAGCTAGTATCCATGATTCTGATGCAATATCTATGTTAGCTTCACAAATTACTGTTAGCTAGTATCCATGATTCTGCTGCAATATCTATGTTAGCTTTGCAGATTGCTGCAATATCAAAAGTATCCATGATTCTAATGCAATATCTATGTTTGCTTCGCAGATTGTTGCAATATCAAAGAATTTAGATCATTATGGGATGAATTATTCTCCAACACCTATGTTAGCTTCACAGATTGTTGCAATATCAAAGAAATTAGATCATTATTATTCTCGAATACCTAGTGATGGAAGAGAATTCATCTGGGCAATTTGTGGATGTTCAACCTTCATATGAGACTTTAAAATGCTATTAATAAACCCAACAACCCTTATTCGAAATATTATAATCCAGGTTGGAAGAATCATCCAAATTTTAATTGGAATAGCAATTCTTCTACAAATAACCAATGGGCAAACAACCCATTAGGAAATTCATCTAACCAAGGAAATGTTAATTATAGACCTTCTTATCCTCCAGGATTTAATAGTAACACTCAAATTAAGGAGAACAAGTTGTCTATGGAAGAACTGATATTAAACATGGGTCAACAGTTGCAGAATCAAGGAAATCAATTAGAAACTCAAGGAAATCAATTACAAAATCAAGGAGCTGCTATTAAGAATATTGAATACGAATTAGGGTATATTGCTACTGCGCTTAGTAACAGAACATTAGGAACCTTTCCGAGCACTGTGGAACCAAATCCTAATGATCAACGAAAAGAACAAATCAAAGTGATTCAATTACGAAGTGGGAAGGAATTGGAGATAAGAGTGCAAAATGAAATAAAAACTGAAAAAGAGAAAGTGGATACTGAAAAAGAAAAGGATAATGAGTACCCAGACTTAGAGTATCCATTTACACAGATGAAAATTACTGTGGAAAAACCTCCACCACCGTTTCCTCAAAGATTGAAGCAACACAAACAGAATAAATAATTTTCAAAATTTTTAGACATTTTTAAGAAGTTAACGATAAACATTCCAAGAAGCTTTAGAGCAGATGCCCAATTATGTGAAATTTATGAAAGATATTCTGAACAAGAAAAAGAAGTTCACAGATAATNCTGAATAAGAGAAAGTGGATACTGAAAAAGAAAAGGATAATGAGTACCCAGACTTAGAGTATCCATTTACACAGATGAAAATTACTGTGGAAAAACCTCCACCACCGTTTCCTCAAAGATTGAAGCAACACAAACAGAATAAATAATTTTCAAAATTTTTAGACATTTTTAAGAAGTTAACGATAAACATTCCATCGTAGAAGCTTTAGAGCAGATGCCCAATTATGTGAAATTTATGAAAGATATTCTGAACAAGAAAAAGAAGTTCACAGATAATGAAACTGTCGCACTTAGCGAAGAGTGTAGTGTAATTATTCAGAAAAAGCTTCCTGAAAAATTAAAAGATCCTGGTAGTTTCACTATACCGTGTGCTATCAGTGAAAAATTTTATGAAAGAGCTTTATGTGACTTGGGAGCCAACATTAATCTTATGCTTCTATCAATTTTCAAAAGATTAGGATTAGGAGAAGTCTCACCTACTTCTGTAACTCTTCAATTAGTAGATTGATCAGTTACATATCCTAAGGGAGTTATAGAATACGTGTTAGTAAAAGTTGATAAATTTATCTTTCCTGAGTTTTTAGATATGGAGGAAGATAAAGAAATATATAGAAGATGTGTTAGTAAAAGTGGATAAATTTATCTTTCTTGTGGATTTCAGTTACATATCCTAAGGGCGTTATAGAAGATGTGTTAGTAAAAGTGGACAAATTTATCTTTCTTGTGGATTTCATTGTTCTTAGATAGGGAGTTATAGAAGATGTGTTAGTAAAAGTGGAAAAATTTATCTTTCCTGTGGATTTCATTATTTTAGATATAGAGGAAGATAAAGAAATACCTATCATTTTAGGGAGACCATTTTTAGCTACTGGAAAAGCTATTGTAGATGTTCAAAAAGGAGAATTAACTATGAGATTTAATGATCAAGAAGTGACTTTTAACATTGCAAAATCTATGAAATACCCTACTGTTGAGAGAGATAACGAATGTTTTCGCATGGAAATTATTGAACATCTATTGAACAAATATTTTAAAGAACATTTTGAAGATAAAAGGCATTTTGAAAAGGAAAAGCATTTTGAAGAACAAATTGAAGAGAATGATGAAATTATTCTTGAACAAATTAGAAAATGAAGAATTAGATTATGTTCAAGAAAGATTTGAGATGTTGGATATTACAAAAAATGCTGATAAGAGAAAATGAAGAATTAGATTATGTTCAAGAAAGATTTGAGATATTGGATATCACAGAAAATGTTGATAAGAATCTATTTCTTTCAATTATAAAACCACCTAAAGTTGAGTTGAAAACATTACCTAACCACTTGACTTCATCTACATTATCTGTTATTATATCTTCAGAATTAGATGATTTACAAGAGCAAAGACTGTTAGATACATTAAGAAGATATAAGAAAGCTTTTGGTTGGACCTTAGCAGATATGAAAGGAATCAGTCATTTGATCTATATGCAAAAAATTATATTAGATGAACAATATAAACCAAGAGTTGATCCACAAAGGAGATTAAACCCAATGATAAAAGAAGTAGTAAAGAGGGAAATTTTGAAATGATTAGACACTGGAATTATATATCCTATTTTAGAGGTTAAGAAGGAAATTTTGAAATGGTTAGACACTGGAATTATATATCATATTTTAGATAGTGCATGGTAGTCCCAATTCATTGTGTTCCTAAGAAAGGAGGAGTGACTGTTGAAACAAAAGAAAATAATGAATTATTACCTATCAGACACGTTACTGGGTGGCGTATTTGCATTGATTATAGAAAATTGAACACTGCCACCAGAAAAGATCACTTTCCTCTACCATTTTTAGACCAAATAGTAGATAGATATTCTGGGCACAAATATTTTTGCTTTTTAGATGGATATACCGGTTATCATGAAATTCCTATTGCTCCTAAGGATGAAGAGAAGACAACATTTACTAGTCATTTTGGAACATTTGCTTTTTGAAGGATGCTTTTCGAACTATGTAATGCACCTGCAACATTCCAGAGATGTATGATGTCTATATTTAGTAAGTTAATTGATGATGGATTGGAAGTATTTATGTATGATTTCTCTGTATTTGGAACATCATTTGAGGCATGTTTAAATTATCTTCAAAAATGTTTTGGAGTTATGCGAAAGAACTAATTTAGTTCTAAATTGGGAGAAATGTCAATTTATGGTTGTAGGAGGAATTGTACTAGGGCATAAAATTTTGGAATATGGTATGGAAGTTGACCCTGCAAAAATCTAAGTTATATCTAAACTAACACCTCCTACTAATGTAAGAGAAGTTAAGAGTTTTCTTGGACATGTTGGTTTTTACAGGCATTTTAAAGATTTCTCAGAAGTTATTAAACCTCTATGCCAACTTTTAGAAAAGGATAAGAAATTTGAATTTCTGAAAGCTGTCTAAATGCCTTTGAGTTATTAAAAGAAAAATTAATCACAACCCCTATTATAGTTTCACCTAACTGGGAGAAACCATTTAAACAAATGTTTGATGCTAGTGATTATGCTATTGAAGCTGTCCTTGGACAAATGTACGAAAAGATTTTTAAGGTTATATACTACTTGTAAAACTCTTAATGATGCATAAATTAATTATACTGTTACTGAAAAAGAGTTACTGGCCATTATGTATGCTTTGGATAAATTTAGATCTTATTTAATTGGAGCTAAATGTGTTTTGCACACTGATCACTCAGCTATTAAATATTTGATGCAAAAGAAGGATGCCTGTTGTGCCCACTGATCACTCTGCTATTAAATATCTAATGCAAAAGAAGGATGTCAAACCAATGTGATTAGATGGATACTATTGAGAATTTGATCTTGTGGTTATTGATAGAAAGGGAACTAATAATCAAATTGCTGATCATTTATTGAGATTAGAAAACCATTAATTATCTAACATTGACAATGAAATTACAGACAGTTTCCCTGATGAACAACTTTATAATTTTGTGAGTGAAAAATACCATGGTATGCTGATATTGTTAATTATATTGTAAGTGATATTTTGCCACTTAGAAAACCATGAATTATCTGATGTTGACAATGAAATTACAGACAGTTTCCCTGATGAACATCATTATAATGTTAGTGTTGGAAAATACCATGGTATGCTGATATTGTTAATTATATTGTAAGTGATATTTTGCCACGTATGTTGTTTGTCAAGATTAGAAAATCATGAATTATCTAACACCGACAATGAAATTACAGGTAGTTTCCCTGAT
Source organism: Phalaenopsis hybrid cultivar (assembly GCA_002079205.1). Taxonomy (NCBI): domain Eukaryota; kingdom Viridiplantae; phylum Streptophyta; class Magnoliopsida; order Asparagales; family Orchidaceae; genus Phalaenopsis; species Phalaenopsis hybrid cultivar. The sequence continues at coordinate 180,627 of JXCR01136018.1, read as the reverse complement.
AAACAACTTTATAATATTAATGAATGAAAATACCATGGTATGCTGATATTGTTAATTATATTGTAAGTGATATTTTGCCACCTATGCTGGCATTGCAACAACAATACCATGGTATGCTGATATTGTTAATTATATTGTAAGTGATATTTTGCCACCTATGCTGATATTGCAACTACCATGGTATGCTGATATTGTTAATTATATTGTAAGTGATATTTTGCCACCTATGCTAACACTGATGGTATGCCGATATTGTTAACTATATTGTAAGTGATATTTTGCCACCTATGCTGAAACCATAACAACAAAGAAAATTTATTCATGATGCGAAAGCATATTTTTGGGATGAACCTTATTTATATAAATAATGTAAGGATCTCATTATGAGAAAATGTGTACCTTATGAAGAAATTGAGCTAACCATTCAGAAATGTCATGATTATGAATTTGGAGGACATTTTGGGATCGATAAAACTGCTTATAAAATTTTATAAGTTGGATTTTATTGGTCTACTATATTTAAAGATGTTTATAGATATATAAAAACTTGTGATTGATGTCAATGAGTAGGCAATATATCTAAAAGAAATGAAATGCCTTTAAATTTTATAGAGAAGTTGAGATCTTTGACGTTTGGGGATTAGATTTTATGGGACCATTTATTCCTTCATTTGTGGATTGATGTCAACGAGTAGGCAATATATCTAGAAGAAATGAAATGCCTCTGAATTTCATGTTATGTTAAGATCTTTGACTTTTGGGGATTGGATTTCATGGGACCATTTATTCCTTCATCTGGGAACTTATACATATTAGTTGTAGTAGACTACTGGGGATTAGATTTTATGGGACCATTTATTCCTTCATTTGGGAACTTATATATATTAATTGCTGTAGAATACGTTTCTAAGTGGATTGAAGCACAAGCTTTATCTTGTTGTGACGCTAAAAGTGTTTCAAGATTTTTAATGAAAAATATTTTCACTAGATACGGGATGCCTAGGATGATTATTACTGATGGAGGATCCCATTTTAGGAATAAATATATTCAGAGATTCTTAATGTTGTGACGCTAAAAGTGTTTCAAGATTTTTAATGAAAAATATTTTCACTAGATACGGAATGTTACCTCGTTGTCACACTAAAAGTGTTTCAAGATTTTTAATGAAAAATATTTTCACTAGATACGGAATGTCGAGAATGATTATCACTAGAGGATCCCATTTTAGGAATAAATATATTCAGAGATTGGCAGAAAAGTTTAATATTATTCATTGAATCTCTACTGTGTATCACCCTAAAACCAGTGGGTTAGCTGAAGTTTCTAATAGAGAAATTAAACAAATACTTGAAAAGACTGTAAACTCTAGTAGAGTAGATTAGTCTACTAGATTGGGTACCGCATTATGGGCTTACAAAACTGCTTATAAAACTCCTATTGGAATGACTCCTTATAGACTAATTTTTGGAAAGACTTAGTCACTTACCAGTAGAATTGGAGCATAAAGCATATTGGGCGATTAAAGAATTCAACAATAATTTGAAAGTTGCTGGTAAGAAAAGATTGTTATAATTAAATGAATTGGAAGAATTAAGAAATGAATCTTATGATAACGACATAATTTATAGGAAAAACTAAAGTTATGGCTTGATCATAAGATTAACCAAAAGAACTTTGAACTAAAACATAAAGTTTTACTTTACAATACTAGGATGAAGTTATTCCCTGGAAAATTGAAGTCTCATTGGTTAAGGCCATTTACTGTGACTCAAGTTTATACTTACGGAGCTGTTGAAATTGAAGATCAGAAAACTGAATGGACACAGATTAAAACTATATTTCGAGGGTAAAAGACCAAATTTTAAAGAGGTTTTAATGATCAGTCAACCTAAATGACACCTGAATAGGTCGACTGACGACGTTAAACCAAGCGCTTTATGGGAGGCAACCCATATTTATCTTTATTTTTATAATGATTTTAGTAGTTTTTATTTGAAGTTATCATTAGTTAATGGTAGTAATAAACTCTACTACTCTTATTTACCCTTGAATTATCATAAAAATTGGATCCATAATAAAATTGGCGTGCATTCGTACCAGAGCAAAACTGTGCAACATTTGCCTTGGGCTCCGACGACACCATCGATGCCACTGACGGCGGGTTGTCTTGAGAGTCCAGGCAAAAGTAACACAGAGCCGTGCCGAAGGCGCCATCGACCCCGCCGACAGCGAGACCGGTGTGATGACGTTTTCTTGTGTTCGAGTGGCGGTTTTTTACAGTTTTTGGGCGGGAGTTACCTTTTTAAACTCCCAAATTCAATTCCTATTCGTATTTTCTCCCAAAAACAAAGTGAAACTCCACCAATTGCATTCATATGACATCCAATTCCCTTGATAATCCCAGAATGTGAGTTTTCAATTGACGAAAGTTTATTAGAGAGGAAGCGCAACAGATCTTCAACAAAATACTAACAAAGAAAATATTGATAAAGGAACGAGGATTCGTGAATCAAGGACTGAACAATTCTATGACACAAATTGAAGAGATGATTGTGCGGCGGAGATGGGAAGTGTTGTGCTACACTACCGCCGTTGTGGTTGTCCCTGTAGTGAAAGAATTTTATGAAATTTGCATGGAATCAAACAGGGAGTTGTTTATGTGCAAGGTAGGTGGATCACTTTTACTCCTACAGGGATCAACGAATTATATATGATAGAGAACAATCCTGTCCGCCACTATTCAAATTTCATCCCGACAAGGAACCAGATGAATGAAATTTATCAGTATTTACCGAACGAAATTGACGATTGGGAAATGAGAGAGAACGGGTATGTTAGTTTTTCTTGAACACTTCTGAATCCCATCTCTAAACACTGGCACTTCTTCATTTCTGCGAAATTGTTACTGACAATGAAATTTGGTAAAGTTTCGAAGGAAAGTGCTATTTTGAACTACTGTATCCAAAGGGGACTGCCGATCGATATTTGATCAATAATTGTGAAGTCAGTTTTGGGCCTGATCGTTCATGGATCAACTTATGGGCCTGGACACCCTTCCACAATTTTCTCACTTTGCAGCCAGTCCCAAGTATCCTACAAAAATTGGGAAAAGGTACTGCTACCTTAGAAGCCTTTGGACCCAACTGAAAGATTCCCATCATTTGAAGATGAAAATAACATGGCCATGATAGTTTATCAATCATCTTAGAATTCACTGCCAGTTCAACCTTTAATTCCTGATAAAACTCTGGTGATTCTGCGCCGAATCAAGAAATTGGAGAAGGAGGTACAAAATGTGATGAATACAATTAATAATATCTCCGATTTCTTTGATCATTTAGACTAGAGGATGAAAGAACATTTCGATCATTCTGGGTATTTAAAAGATAGATTAATACGACTGATGAGGACGATTAAACAAATAAAGGAGGATTCTACTGAAGAATTTCCATTCGAACCTTCTACAACCTCTTCATTCATGTGCAATTAATTGGTTATCTCAAAAGAGAAAAGAGCACAGAATTTGATGAGTAAATTTACTATGCTACCTTTGTGTTTATGAGTGTTTAGATTTGAACTTTGTGTTTAATATGCTTGGGATGTATGCTTCTAGATCTCTGTATAGTTGAGACTAAGATTAGGATGTTTTTTTTTCAGCATTTTGAGTGTTGTGGCTTGGATTGCGAAGCTGAATTTAATGTATTGAGGTTGAGAAAATACCAAACTTAGGTGTGTTATGTAACGTATATTGTACCCTCAGAATTTATATATAAATGTGATGTATTGTGTTATGAAACTTTATTTGTGCTAAGTACATAAGTTAGTTACTTAAAATTTTGTCTATAATGATTAAATGAATGTCGATGAGCTTGAAATTGATCAAAATCACAAAAATTTGGAATTTGAACATTTTCAATACAGCCCGTCGACGGTGCCCTCGATGCGGCTGACAGTGGGAATTTCTCGAGACTTAGGTTCAATTTCAATAGAGCACGCCGACGGCTCCATCGACCCTACTAACGGTGAGCTTGCAAAAAAACACCTTTAACCGCGATTTTGACGAGTCAACTGCCATTATTCATCATCCCCTTCCTCTTAAAAATGCCTTTTTCGACCTAGGGCTTGAAAGATCTTGGATTGGGAGGCAATTTCAGGACTTTTTAACACCGGATTTGATCTTCTCTAGGTAAGAGCTTCACTCCAAGCTAAAAATATTTGATTTTCACCCTGTATTTCTTCCACATTGAGGAGATTGAAAATGTGAAGAAAATTTGGGAAGAAATTCATGGATCTTAATGTTGAACTCTTTAAATTACCATAGGAAGCCATGATTTGCATATTTGAAGTATAATTTGAAATTTTTCTTTGATTTTATTAGATTAAAATGGCTCCATGACAAAAGAGACGAGTTGCAAAGTCTGGAGTCTGAGACTCATTGGTGCTTGAAGTGTATTCTTCTAATGTACTGAAATGCTGTAGATGCAGAATGTTACAATCTGGGCATTCTACAAATGCACCCGTGACTGATGTTCCGGTTGGTACCTTAACGTTGCAGGTTGGGCAACCTCTGCATAAGGTATCTGGAACTGGGAGCACATCTGCTTCTGTCACAAATCCTGACTCTTCATCTATAGTGGGCAGGCTGGCAGAAGTTTCTCTCAAATTTGGGTCGTAAATATGTCCCTCAGGAATGGGGGTAAGAAAACTGCTCACGTCTCTCTGGCGTTTGCGTTCCTGTCGCAGAAAGGCTCTCTGTTTTTTTCGGCTGGCATTTCTGCGCTGCGTCCTACGGAGCGGAGTACTCGGTAATCGTTCATTACGGGCGGCTATCAAGTCCCTTGCTGAAGTAGCTACTATGGAGGGCAGACGACTGGGCCCCTCCATCGGATCTTGTTCCGCTATCACGTTTTTACCTTTGCGTGACACATTGTCTTGAGTGGTCACCCTCAACAGTGAAGGCAGTCCCTCTTCTTTATTGCTGACTAGGTCCATTAGAGGAACCTCGTAGTCCATATCAACCTGGTTGAAATCCATGTTGAAATCTATGACACCTCCTTGCAGCGTCATCTCTTCATTCAGTGCGAGGTTCCAACCGTCTTGGAAGGCAAAGATCAGCCTCTATCCTGACATTTTCTGCAGAAGACAAAAAAAAGTCACTGTATTGAAGCTTGGCATGAACAAGAACAAAACAAAGTATTTATCAACTAAATTTTAGTTTGTTTTTGTGACGAGGCTTATTCATTTTATGTGTGAGTTTCGTTTAATTTAGTAGGGTATTTACATTCAAAAGTAGAAAAGAGAACGTATAAAGTTCAAAAATCTTCTTAAAATTTTCATTATAATGAGGTTAATTACAAAATTTGGACCCGGTCATAGACATTTGGCCACATAGATTACCCTAAAACAATCAAAGTTTCAAAGTTTTCAAAGCAAGCAGAGGCAAGTGGAGGCAAGCGGCATTAAGCAGCATCAGGTTGCGTAATAGGTTTTTAGGTATTGTCCGTTTATCGGTAACATGGGTCTTTCACCTTGAAAGTCCACTAACTGGTAGGCTCCTCCTGTATAGACCTTCTCAACGACAAATGACTCCCAAGTTGGCTCGAACTTCCCACCTATTTTGCGGCGAGCAAGAATAGGTCTTTTGAGCACGAGGTCACCAATTTTGAATGTCGTTGGGCGGACCAATTTGTCATGGGCTTGTACCATCTTTGCCTGGTAGAACTCTAAATGTTGTTGGGCTTCTAGTCATTTTCCCTCGAGACTCTCCAGTTCTTCAAGTCTGAGTTTTGCACTTTCTTCTATTGTGAGTTGGTTAGCAACGGCGACCCTGAGAGATGGTGTCTGGATTTCTAGCGATAGCACAACCTTGGTCCCATACACAAGCATATAAGGTGTACAATGAGTGGGAGTCCTCAAAGTTGTCCGGTAGAACCACAAGGCTTCTAAAAGTTTTTTATGCCAATCCCTCTTGTTTTCATCCAGTGTTTTCTTCAAAATCTGTACCAGTGTCTTTTTGAAAGCTTCAGCCAGTCCATTTGCTCTGGGATAGTAAATTGTAGAGTATCTCCAATCTATCCCATGTCTTCTGACAAAAATGTTGATCTTTGTACTTTTGAAAGTTGTCCCATTGTCAAAGATTATTCTTTGCGGTACTCCAAAACCGTAGACAATTTGGCTTTTTAAAAATTGAAGGACGTGTTGTGTCGTAAGCTCACGTAACGGTACTGCCTCTGCCCATTTGGAGAAGTAATCTGTAGCGGCAAGTATGAACCTGTGTCCTCTGGAAGATTGAGGGTCTATCGAACCTATTATGTCCGTGCCCCAACACTCGAATGGCCACAAGGCAACAGTTGGGTGTAGCACATTCAGAGGCTGGTGTAAGACCACCCAATGCACTTGGCATTAGTGACATCTTCTAGCTGTATCCATGCAATCAGACATCATTGTTGGCCAATAATATCCGAGTCTTTTGATCTTCATTTTCATTTTTTGACCCTAACTGGTGAACACCACACAATCTGGCATGTACCTCTGACAATATTTTGTGCCTCGCTTGATTGGTGAGCACCACACAATCCGGCATGTACGTCTTTGACAATATTATGTGCCTCGGCCTCTGGCTCAAACACCATAGCCCACATTTGGTCCGAACGATCTTCTGTAGAGAATATTTCCCACCAGGGCGTAAGACATGGCCCTTCTTGTGATGTGGTGCGCCTTAAACTTGTCCTCTATCTGTAGAGAATATTTCCCACCAGGGCGTAAGACATGGCCCTTCTTGTGATGTGGTGCGCCTCAGACTTGTCTTATGGTTGTTTTCCAGTATGCAAATATTCTATTAATGGCTTACGCCAATCTTCATTGATATTTGCAACTGTATTTATTATTTATTCTTTCGCAAGCTTGTGTAGAGTTTCAAAGTCGTTTCGAGACAAGACTCATCTTTCTTGCACCATGACTTCGATGGAATCCTTTGGGGGACATGTCATTTCCTTAGCGAGTTTTGCTAGAGCGTCGGCATGAGCATTATCTCCCCGAGGAATCCGATAGAAATTCACGTAAGAGATTTGCTCCAGGAGCTTCATTGTGTATTAATGGTACTCTGTTAGTCTTGGTTTCAGAATTATGTATTGTCCAACGACTTGTTGGATGACAAGTTGAGAGTCACCATAAATGTCCCATGTTTGTTATATCCATTGATATTGCTAATTCCAATCTGGTGATTAAAGCTTAATATTCTGCCTCATTGTTGGTGCATGGCTCTGTCAGGTGGTATGAGAACCTCAACATACCCTTATCTGGCGTAATAAATATCAAATCAATCCCTGCTTTGCCTGGTATGACTGTGCTTAATCCTTTGTCTTTCCTGGCTGACGAAGCACCATCAAAGTACATTTCCCAGTGCTGCGCATTAGAAAATTCCATTTGTAGTATATGCTCCTCTGGTAACTTGTCGTTAAGAGAGGACCCAGCTGGCAGTGGGTGTGCAGTGAGAAAGTCTGCTAGTATCTGTCCCTTGATTGCACGAAGCGGAACAAAGGTTATATCAAATTGCAATAAGATCGTTGACAATTTTGCTAAACGTCCAGAGAGTGTTGGTCGCGTCATCAAATTTTGCAATGGATTAACTTTCAAAATCAGAGTAATCTTATGAGAAAGCATGTAATTTCTAAGCTTTTGGGCGGCGAAAATTAATGTCAGACAATGCTTCTCAATAGGTGGATACCTTATCTCCATCGGTATTAGATGACGAATCAAGTAGTAGAGTGCATTTTCTTTGCCCTCATCATTGACTTGGGCTAAGAGGGCTCCAAGAGAGTCATCCAAAGCCGCGGTATAAAGTATTAACGGTTTCCCCGTGATAGGGGTTGCCAAAACAAGAGGTGTCATTAGATATTGTTTAACGTCCTCAAAGGCTAGTTGGCATTTCTCTTCCCAAATAAATTTGGCGTCTTTTTTAATTAATGCCAATAAATCCTACCTGAGAGATTAGAAATAAAGCGTCTCAGATATGCCAACTTCCCTTGGAAGGAACGTAGCTGTTTCAAGGTTTTAGGGCGAGGCATTTCCAAGATAACTTTAATCGTATCCGGGTCGATCTCGATTCCTCGATGACAGACAACGACTCCTAAAAATTTCCCATAGGTAATACCGAAGGCGCATTTTAAGGGATTCATTTTAAGGTCATACCATCGTAACTGTTCGAACACGATCCTCAAATCATACAAATGGTCTATTTTTTGGTTACTTTTGATAACCAGATCATCCACGTAGCATTCTACTTGATTGTGAATGAGGTTATCAAAAATCTTTGTCATTGCACGCTGATATGTTGCTCCGGCATTCTTTAGGCCGAATGACATCACTGTGTAGCAAAAAATTCCAATCGCTGTTCTGAAAGCTGTAAGAGCTACAGCCTTGGGAGCCATCTTGATTTAGTTGTATCCCGACAATCCGTCCATGAAGGAGAAAATTTCATATGTTGAAGTGATGTCCACCATCATTTCTGGTATAGGTAGTGGAAACTCGTCTTTTGGACATGCCTTGTTCAAATCTCTGAAGTTGACACAAACGCAGATCTGTCCATTTTTATTCTTAACAGATACAATGTTAGCCAACCATGTGGGGTATTGCTCTTCTTTAATAAAGTTGGCATCTATCAACTTTTTTACCTCGGCGATGACTTGTTGTTCTATTTCGAGGTGCATTCTCCTGAGAGCCTATTTTACTGGGGTTATATTCCTATCCACCCCAAGTTTATGGACTGCAACCTCTGCTGACAGTCCTGGCATTTCATCGTAGCTCCATTCAAAGCAATCTTTGAATTCTGTTAATAGTTTGACCAATACTTCAGATTCTTCGTCACTAAGTAGAGAACAGATAAATGTAGGTCGGGGTCGTTCTTCAGTCCCAAGGTTAATCTCTTTCAATTCATCAACGGTGGATTTAATTTCCTCCTCAAATTCTGACGGAGCATCTTCTATTGGTTTATCAGTAGAGTCATCCTCTATATCGAGGCAATCCTCTTCTGATTCACTAGTAACAACCATGCAAAATTCAGAATCATCGACTGATCCAACTGTACCAAATTCGAGACTTTCTTTTGAGTTGGGAGTTTGACTTTTAGCATTCCATAGTTTTTTAAGAAGTTAAAATTTATATTGAATTGGGAGTTCAACTTCTAGCATTCCATAATTTTTCAAAAAGTTGAAATTTATCTTTTGGCATTTGTTTGGTAAATAGTATTCCACAATTTTTCAAAGTGTTGAAATTTATCTTTTGGCATTTGTTTTGGTAAATGTATAGTATTCCATAATTTTTCAAAGAGTTGAAATTTATCTTTTGGCATTTGTTTTGGTAAATTTCGTAGCATTCCATAGTTTTTCAAAAAGTTGAAATTTATCTTTTGGCATTTGTTTTGGTAAGTTTCCTTTTACCATTCTATAATTTTTCAAAAAGTTGAAATTTATCTTTTGGCATTTGTTTTGGTAAGTGTCCAGGTACCATTCCATAGGTTTTCAAAAAGTTGAAATTTATCTTTTGGCATTTGTTTTGGTAAGTGTACCTGTTGAATTAATTTTCCATAATTTTTTAAGAAGTTGAAATTTATCTTTTGGCATTTGTTTTGGTAAGTGTCCTTGTTAAATTAACTTCTGAACACAAGGTGTTTTGGTAAGTGTCCCTGTTGAATTAACTTTTGAACACAAGGCGAGAAGTAACCAAAAGATAGTTGTTTTGGTAAGTGTCCCTGTTGAATTAACTTTTGAACACAAGGCGAGAAGTAAACAAAAGGCATTTCCATTAATTAATTAGAATCAACATCCAAATTTACATGTTTTTCAAGCTCAGTAGAGGTAGAAGCGCGGTAAAATTTGATCAGCTTTGAACTAACACTATGTTTTTCAAGCTCAGTAGAGGTAGAAGCACGGTAAAATTTGATCAGCTTTGAACCAACACCAGACTTCCTTGACCTCTAAACTCTCGACCTTTTGCGGGATAATCAGAGTAAGGGTCATAGTATTCACATAGTGGTTTATCCAATCATACATTGTTTCATAATCATTCTTTTCTGTGTCTTCTAGGGATATCCTGTACTGAGGTTTCTCCTGCTTTGCCATCATTATTTCATCTTCGGAACTATCTTAATCACCAATGTTGATAGTTGTCCTAGTCCGTTCAACAATTAAATTGATCTTTCCTCGTCCGAGTCCCCGGCCTCGACCTCGGGTGCGTGAACTAGAAGAACCTCCACCAACTTGTCGTAAGGGAGTGGTAGAAGGTTGTTGAAGTGGAGTTGTATGGCCTCCGTTATGTGATTCTTCTGAAACTTTATCTTTGTTTGTCAGAATCTCACACGAGAAGACAGTCTTCTTTGGAGCCGCGTAGTAGGCAGCTTCTTCATGGATACCAACTTGGTATTTGATGCACTGGTAGATATGATGGAACCATATTGTGCTCATGAATCCATGGTCGACCCAATAGAGCGTTAAAATAGGTCTCGGCGTCGATGATATGAAATTTAGCAGTTGTTACAAGTTCTCCAACCTTCATAAGTGATGTAATTGATCCAAGGGCTCTTTCCCCCTTCTGGTTGAATCCTCTTAACATTATCTTATCGGTCGTAAGCTCTTAAGCTTCAATATCCAAATAGGCCAATGTCCGTAGGCTCATCAAGTTAAGAGATGCCTAAGGATCCACTAAAGCTCTAGATAACACAAAGCTGGCAATGTTGACGGAGATGTAGAGTGGACGGTTGTGGTCGGCGGTACCGAGCAGCAAGTCTTCAACTGTGAAGGTTACCCCTGACTGTTCTCTCAACGAGCAAAATTCATCTGAGGATGTGCTAGCCAACTGAGCTAAGCAAATTTTTGGATCAAGAAAAGCTGTAACCAGAGATTCTCTCATCTCCTTTGACAGGATCAGAGCGTCGTAGATGCTTAGTCGGGCAGACAACTTCTTAAGATGAGCTAGCACGTTGTAGTGTACTCTGCGTGATCCTCCAATTTTATCTTGATTATGTGGTTCTTCCACTGGCGGACGTGGGGGTATCTCTTCTCGAGTCATTATCTGTTTTCCTTTATCTGTTGGAGCTGTTCTTTGTGGTAACATTTTTCTGCTCCTTAAGTTGACTTCTGTGATTTCTTCTTCTTGAGGTATCATTATTGAGTCTTCCGGTGTCTCTTCCTCTTCATTAAAAAGATCAAAGTTGACGGAAAGCGGTGTACCATGACTCTCAAAAGTTGGCTCTTCGTTATCGGTGCTGTCAGAAGCGGTATCATTGATGTCTTCTTTGAACTTGACAACGAGTTCATCAGACTTGAGTATGATTTGAAGATCATTTTGGGGATCGAGATCGAAGCTAGATTGGTCATAATCAGTTACGTTATTACCAAAAAAAGTCAAAACGTAGCCAAAATCATAGTCATTATATTCATAAGACACCGGAGGGACAAAAAGATAATCATACAAAGTCAAGGTTTCGAGGATTTTTTTCCTCAAATTCGAGACAACCAGTCTAGTAGAGGCAAAACACCTATCCTACCCCTCGTGCTATCAATATTGACAGTGACGCTTTTCTTCTTCTTGTTCTTTGTCCTTGACGATGACGGATCTCCTGGCAAAATCTTTATCTCGGGCTCGGTATGTTGCAGACTCTGAATGGAGGCTTGTTTTGATGTAGACTATATTTTGTTCAGTATTTTCTTGGACGATTTGCTCAAGACCTCATTCCATTCTTCTTCGATGTTTATAGAAGCTTGTTTCAATGAATCCTGTATTTGATTAAGGACCCTCTTGAGTTCATCCCAAGTTGTACTCCATCCGTCTGTTCCAATATACGGATCGATCAAAGAGATTGACTCAGCTGAAACCATGTTTATGGAACCTTTTTCAGGTTCTCTCAAATAATCCTTTGGGATTGTTATAATATCTTCCTCGAGGTTCTTCTCGAGCCAGTCCTTAAAGATGAAACACTTGTCTATAGTGTGTCCAAGCAACCGGTGGTATAGACAATAATTTGGTTCATTCTTCTTATCCACCTCTTTGGGCTTCTTTGGATCCGATAGTTTGAATTTTGGCTTCTTCATCAAGCTTTTGAATATTTTTGGTACAGCCTCATCCTTGATGGAATACAAAAGTTTTTGTCGCTCTAAAATGGATATTCTTTTACCCGTTATTCGAGGTGATCCCTCCTGAGGCGGTCGTTGGTTGGATTGACTGCTCTGTTTCTGAGAGTACTATGACGATGACTGGCGATGCTCTTCTACATATATCTTTATCGGCTGCTTTCCTTTATCAATGGTTGCGACTACCCTTGATTTCTTTTTGAACACTCTGGTCACTTTAGCCTTTTCAGTGGCTCCATGTGCTTCATTTCTTCTTGAAGACTATTGGCTTTACTGAGTAGCTTCTCGAAGGATTTGATGGTGAGTCCCTTAAGCATGAAAGCTACTGGCCTAGGAATTCTTTTTATTAGAATTTAAATTGTTTGATGTTCCTGTAGCTGAGGTTCACATTTCATGATAAGGTTTCTCTACCTCAAAATATAGTCTGCCAAGGTTTCACTAGGCTTCTGCTTCTCCATCATGAGCTCTACGATAGACACATGGTGTTGTACCTCGACAAATCTTTTCACAAATAACTATTCTAACTCAAAAAATATTTTAACTGACCCGTTGGGCAAGTCAGCGTACCAGTCAAAAGCAATCCCTGACAAGCTGCTCACGAACTGCTGGCAGAGTAGAGCTTCATTATTCCTCGGGTTGCCACAACTGGCTCGGAAATGTGCTATGTGCTGTTTGGGATTTCCAGTCCCATTGAATATCTTGAAGTTTGGGGCCACAAAACCCTTTGGGAAAGGCACAACATCAAACTCCTCCGGGTGAGGTCTACCCTTTAAAATTGATGCACCGCCCTTGGACTGGGCTAAGGCATCCTGTATTTGTTCAACCATTTGCTTGAACACTTTTTCTGGCATGGCACCTAACAGAGAATCCTTCTTTGGTTGTTCATCTTTTTCTGCTGAAGTAGCCTCCCTTCTTTCATTTGTGATGTGTATGATTTCTGCTGATTAATCTCTAGAGAAGCTAATCTTGGTGCTTGTGATTGCCCCAGAATGGTGTCCATGGCGGTCATAGTTGTAGTCTTCTCTTCTATTCTTTTTTCCAGTAGACTGACTTGCTCATCTCTTAGGAGGATAACCCTACACAGCTCATCTACGGCGTTCTCTTTGGTGTGAGGTTGAGCCTCACGCGCAGATATGGTAGCTCTAGTTTTACATCCATGAAATCCTCCTCCAGGTAATCATTGTAATCAAAATCTTCATTGTCACTATTGACAGAAAATCCGTGCTGTCGAGCTAACTCAGAAATCTCGATCCTGAGTTTCTCAACTTTTTCCTCAATTATCGATTCCTTGATTGCTTTAAGATCTGGAGGACCCTGATGGACATCCTCTATTTGTTACTCCATCTCGCTGGCTATTGTCGAGACGATGTCAGATATTTCAAGCACTGGTTTTACTTCCTATCCTATAGGCTCATTGAACTGTATCGGTGCTGCGACTTTGGGTACCCATACCTTCTGCTTCTCGATGATGATGTCTCAGGACGTGACATCTTAGTAGAGACATCGGCATGTCGAGGGAAGGTATGCTCCCCGTGGTGTAGACCGGCTACAGTGTTAGGTAACCGTCTTCTCTTTATCTCTAGGATTGCAGGAATGACGGGTAAGATCTTCGAACCTAGTCTCGACTTAATCGGTTGGCGACCTGCGGTCCTGATGGTGGTATGATTGGTGGTGACTATAGCAGTATCAACTTGGTTTCCCAAACAGAACCAGACAGGAATACGGGTAGATGACTTTTCAGTCGACTTGTGAAACTTTTTAACAGACTTAACATCCTTCAAAATTTCTTTCTTCATACGAGGGAAAATTGCATGTCCCACTCGCTTAAGTAATTCACTAACAAAACATCCTTCCTTGGTAGCAAGTCTTCTGAAAACTGTGCTAACTCGGGTGATAAAAGTAAACTTCTTTCCCTCCTCACCATGTCCATGAAGTGATGGTAATGCGACAACAATCTTTTGGATACTCTCACATCCATCAGTATCTGTCAGAGGATGGAATCTACTGCCTCTTAGGAGTGGATAAATTTCTGATAACACCTCTTCAATTCGATGAGGCTCCTCTTCAATGGGTGTGTTTTTAGGAGTCTGGGCTTTGATGGCCCTTTGAACTCTTCTATTGCAGTTCCTCCTTTGAGTTTGGGTCAGTGGTAAAGTCTTTGAGCTCGACCCAATTTCAAATACAGGTGGTGGGACAGTTAATCCCTCAGTCGGGTCTTCAACAACCATCACTTCTTTCTTTTTGGCAGCAGTAGGGATAGCAGGCTTGACGGGTGTCGCGACGGCAGTAGCTTTAACCTTCTTGCAGGCAGGGAAGTCTTGAAGGCAGTTCGAGCTGAATTCTGCAGATGGTTCTTGCATTTCCGGAGCAGCGATCTTCATTACCATGAATGGGGCTTTCCCGAGGATAACCTCAAGGTCTTTAAATCCAGCTCCGAACTTGATAATGGGAACAACGTTACGGGCGCTGTGGTCCATTGGCAGGTTGCAGGAAAAGTTCAGTGTTGGGTAAGCCATTGCAGCGGGCTTTAAAATAGAAAGTTTTAGGGTTAGCTTTATGGCAAAAAAAAACTCGTAATCTTTAGCGCAATCACTAAAAATAGAGGTTGGTCTGTAAACCAGGCAGGTCTTAATTTATGGGTATTTTTTAACCTCTTTATTTAAAAAGGTGTAAGATTTAATTAATACAAGAAAATTTCAAAGTGCGCGCAACACAACACGATTTGGTTTAATTTGCAAAATGGCAAATCAAATTTGAAAGGGAGATGTGAAGAAATTTTAGGACCTAGTGCGGGACCCAATTAGTGGCAAAGAATGCCTTGATGGAATTAGTCCACCGACAAACCTATTGGGGATTCGACCCCATCTGAAAAATTTAGGCAGAAAATGCCCAGGTGGAATTAGTCCATCGACACACCTATTGGGGGTCCGACCCCACATAAAAATTTAAGGAGTCCTTAATGGCTTTCTGAACCCCTCTGTTCAAAGATGGTTGAACAGCTAGTCCTGAAGTCCAAGGAGTTGGTTGTACTTTCCCAAGATAGAAATGGGTAAAGTATGTTAACGAAAGAAGAGTAATTTGGTCCAAGAGGGACATGGACACATTACCGATGTGTGAAAATAATATTTCTTGGTTTGTACGGGGAGAAAAGCACATCCCCAGCGGAGTCGCCAGAAGCTGTCGACGCTATTTCGGGTTGGTTTGTGGGGAGTTGCCCGTAAGAAGCTATTGATCACCGGAATTGAAATCCCGTCGTTCGCTTCGGAAGGATGTTGAAGTATGAAATCAAACTATACCTCAAATCCTATATCTGTCCCAAAGGGACAAGACTTGAGGATGAGGCTCGATCAAATAAACTAAGGAAAGTATGATGTCTGTTTGGTCTGCAAGACTTGAGGATGAGGCTCGATCAAATAAACTAAGGAAAGTATGACGTCCGTTTGGTAAAGACTTGAGGATGAGGCTCGATCAAATAAATTAAGGAAAGTATGACGTCCGTTTGGTCTGCAAATCCTTTGTATTTTCCGACAAGTTCCCCTATTTAATATAAAGGATTTAATAGGGTTTATATGAATNCTATTATCATCAATGAATTTCAAAGGGTAGGACTTTTCAATGAGATCAGACGTAAAGGTGTGAAAGGGGATTGGTTCAAATTTAGAACATTTTGTTGTAGAGTCCAAACNTACCTAAGAAGACTCTCGATAAAAATCAAGAAAAATTATCTTCATGGAATTTCAAAGGGTAGGACTCTTCAATGAAATCGAACGTAGAGGTGTGAAAGGGGACTGGTTCAAATTTGAAAGATTTTTATTGTAGAATCCAAAGGAAGAAGAACTAGGGGATGTCATGGATGCGGAGGAGAACCTTGGTGACTTCCCCAGCTATCCTAATGTTTGGCTTCAGTTTTGAGGAGAAATCCNAGGGCAAGCCCCTATAGTTAATTACATCTCAAATGACCAAAGTCACCTAAGAAGACTCTCAATAAAAATTAGAAAATATTATTTTCAAGGATTTTCAAATGCTAGGAGTCTTCAATGAGATCAGACGTAGTGGTGTTAAAGGGGATTGGTTCAAATTTAGAACATTTTATTGTAGAATCCAAAGGAGGAAAAACTAGGGAATGTCGTGGATCCAAAAGAGAACCTCGGTGACTTCCCAAGCTATCCTAATGTTTGGCTTCAGTTTTGAGGAGCAATATTTAGGTCTTTCATCCTACCAATTTTATTAGTTAGGGCTTACATTCGTGTGAAACGATCACACTAATAGCCTGGAAGATGTGATGATTTAGGTCGTGACAAACGACAACCTCGGAATCCTATGACGTGTTAGGGCTTATATTGTATAACAGAGCTATGNTCTCGATAAAAATCAAGAAAAATTATCTTCAAGGAATTTCAAAGGGTAGGACTCTTCAACGAAATCGGCCATAGAGGTGTGAAATGGGAATGGTTCAAATTTGAAACATTTTATTATCCAAAGGAAGAAGAACTAGGGGATGTCATGGATCTAGAGGAGAACCTCGGTGACTTCCCAATCTATCCTAATGGTTGGCTTTAGTTTTGAGAAGAAATATTTAGGTGTTTCATCCTGCCAATTTTATTATTTAGGGCTTACATTCNGGGTAGGACTTTTCAATGAGATCAGACGTAGAGGTGTGAAAGGGGATTGGTTCAAATTTGGAACATTTTGTCATATAGTCCAAAGGAGAAAGAACTAGGAGTTGTCATGGATCCAGAGGAGAACCTCAGTGACTTCCCAAGCTATCCTAATGTTTGGCTTCAGTTTTGAGGAGAAATGTTTAAGTGTTTCATCCTGCCAGTTTTATTAGTTAGGGTTTATATTCATGTGAAACTATCACAGAAATAGGCTGAAAGATGTGAGAATTTAGGTCATAACAGACGACAACCTCGGAACCCTAAGATGAGTTAGGGCTTATATTGTATAGCAGAGCTATACAAAGGTTTAAAGATAAGATGAGGATTTAATTTGCATAAGCAAGCAACCTTGAAGTCATATGGCTTTGTTGTTTAAGTCTAATGAAGGAAGATTGGTTTAGCTGGGGAAGACAGGTTTTGTTGTTGAAGATGGTCGTGCTACCCGCAATGCTAGCTCCAAGTTCCTTGCCGCGATGAGTTTTAGTTATCTAGTGTGTCAAGTTATAATGTCAAATCAGGTGGCCCTATGGTTGAAGTTCTTTAATTCTTAGTGGTGTCAAGTTATAATATCAAATCAGGTGGCCCTATGGTTGAAGTTCTTTAAATTTTATGGGGGTATGGTCAAGTTATAATATCAAATCAGGTGGCCTTATGGTTGAAGTTCTTTAAATTTTATAAGGGCGTCCAAGTTATGATGTCAAATCAGGTGGGCCCTATGGTTGAAGTTCTTTAAATTTTATGAGGGCATATTAAAGTTGATTAGAGTGACACCAGTCCCTATGGTTGAAGTTCTTTAAATTTTATGAGGGCATATTAAAGTTGATTAGAGCGACACCAATTAGTATGTTTGAAGTTCTTTAAATTTTATGAGGGCATATTAAAGTTGATTAGAGCGACACCGGTTTGGTGAAGTTCTTTAAATTTTATGAGGGCATATTAAAGTTGATTAGAGTGACACCGGTTAGGATCTAGTTCTTTAAATTTTATGGGGGCATATTAAAGTTGATTAGAGCGACACCGGTTAGGATCCTATAGTTCCCTCGTTCCGGCACCACTATTTTTTATAAGATTCACTTAGTCCAAATGAATTTACTAAAATCAACTTAATGAGTTCTATAATTTCATTTAGACTGTGAGAAGCCTCGTTAGCAACCGTAGGTTACCTCCTCCGAGGAATTCCTGATCATCCGATAGAGATGTCTTAATTTAGTTGCAATTGTAGTTTGGTGTGATGTTTGTGATTGATTTGAGTTGTTTTATATTTTGAATGTTGTGGCGGTGAATTTTATCTTGGTTGATTTTAGTTTTGGTTTCGTTTTATATTTTGAATGTTGTGGCGGTGAATTTTATCTTGGTTGATTTTAGTTTTGGTTCTGGTTATGGTTGTATATTTTGAATGTTGTGGCGGTGAATTTTATCTTGGTTGATTTTTAATTTTGGTTTTGGGATATTTTGAATGTTGTGGCGGTGAATTTTATCTTGGTTGATTTTAGTTTTGGTTTTGGTTTTAATTTTGAATGTTGTGGCGGTGAATTTTATCTTGGTTGATTTTTAATTTTGGTTTTGGTTATGTGGCTGAATGTTGTGGCGGTGAATTTTATCTTGGTTGATTTTAGTTTTGGTTTTGGTTTTGGTTTTCTGTTGTGGCGGTGAATTTTACTTGGTTGATTTTAGTTTTAGTTTTGGTTTTGGTTTTGTGGCTATCCTGATAGTTTTAGTTTACATGCAAGGTGACATCGTTGTTTAGCATGCAAGTTTGCAGGTATAAATGTACAATATGAAAGTACAAGAAAGACAATGCTGAAAACTATAAAAGCGTACCTGGCGAGTCTTCTCGTTCCACCACCTGATACTAAAAAGGCATGTTAAGTCAGTTTATATGAAGCAAGAATGTAAAATTTTGATGACTTATCTAACCCTAGGTCATATCTTGGTGGGTCCTTAGGAGTTTAATTAAGGGTGATGTTGCCAAGCAAAATATATTAAGTTTAGTAGACCTCCGAGGTATCCAACAGATCTAGAGAAAGAAGCAGCTTCGTGCTACTCTCTCACTTCCTGGTGGAAAATCCCGAGTTCTTTTAAACGTATTATGTTGCTTAATAATTCATCATAAAAACACCCTAATGCTCAATGAACATTGATGTATCAATTATCCCTAAGAATAGAGTAATTATCATTTGTAATTTAATTTTGAATATTATGTGGGGTGAAGATCCTTAAAGAGCCAAGTTAGTGTAATTGGAACACTTAGCTAAATTTTAGTCCTAATTGGGCTTGCAGTGTTTGAAAGATTTTCTAATTTTAATTGATATTTACTTTTTTAATCCTTATTTGAATGAAACTTGATTTAGCCCAAATTACTACTAAGCCCTTAAGACCTAAGTGAGTGTCTTAATTAGCTTTGAAAAGATTAAGCTTTAGGTGGTCATGATTCATGATTTGAATTTCATTTGAAAATCAAAATAGGGGTATTAATTTGATTGATTATTGACTTCAAAAGTCATACCCCTAAGTCCTAGGTTCATCTATTTTAACAAACTTCCAAATTTTAATAATTTAGAAATTTATAACTTATCTTTTCAATTAAGAAAGTGAGGTTGGTTTTTACCAATTAACCCCTTGTTTTTTGAACATCCAAATTAAAATCACAGGATGCCCATTTTCCTCCTTGAATTAAGCCTAAATGTTAATTAAGGTTAAATTTCCAAAATTACATAATTTCCCTAAGGCTCTAACACTTCATAATTCATCAAATTTAATCCAAATGACTTTGAAATTTTTATCATGTCTCATTCATAGGCTAATTAAGACATCAGAGGAGAAAATGTGTTTTTTCAAAATTTAATTTAATTTATATAATTATTGTCATGCAAAAGTAGGATTTTTCAAAGAAAATTCCTAACTTGACCGTGGTAAACCCCGATCCCTTGAAATTTTTACTAGAGATAGACCTAGACCAGACAAGCCTTTAAACCAAATTTCATGATTTTTTTGAATTTTATATGAATTTTAACAATTATTATAAGTTCTAAGGTATTTATTAAATATAAAATATTTTAAATTGGAAAAATTAACTTTTAAATTTTTGAAAAATGTTCCTGAGGTCAGAAAACTTAGAGGAGAAGATTTTATATTTTTTTTAATTTTATTTGATTTATTGGAATTACTTTTAGTGAAAACTCATTTTTAGCCTTCAAAAACTATTTTTTAGCTTTGAAATTCAGTTTTTGTATTTCAAAAATCAGGGAAAATATTCTAATTATTCCTAAGTGCTTAGGAAGCAATTTAGAACATTTCCATGAGTTTTATTATTTTTTGTGATTTTTAGGGATTTTTAATTATTTAAATATTTAAAATTGGCTAAAAATCAAGTTTTTATTTTAAATATCATTTTATTTTTTGAAAATACCCCTGATTACACAGAAATCAAAAAAATAAGTTTTATAATTTTTCAATTTATATTTTAATTATTAAAAATCATTTTAGTGCCAAAAATGTTAATTAGATTAAAAAATTATTTTAAGTTATCAAATGAACTTAAAATGCTTTGAAATTTCTATGGTGAGTTCTCTTGACCGTAAAAAATAGTGGAGATCAAAAATCAAGTCATTTTGTTGTTAGGGATTATTTTTTGAATTAATTAAATCCCTATTTAACTATTTAAACGTGCGGCGTCACCTCAACTTACGACGAGTCCAAAGCTCCACACGGCGCGCTCCCATTCGACGTCACCATCCACCACAGTGCTGACTCGACCCACAATTTATGTTATAAATTGGTGTCCGGCTTCATCTCGATTGTCCATCCGATACACGCCCGATCAAACGACACTCTGTCATCGTCCCCGANCAACCTCGAAGTCCTATGGCTTTGTTGTTTAAGTCTAAGGAAGGAAGATTGGTTTAGTTGGGAAAGACAATTTTTGCTATTGAAGATGGTCGTGCTGCCGACCATGCTAGATCCAAGCTCCTTGCAGCGACGAGTTTTAGTTATCTAGTGTGTCAAGTTATAATGTCAAATCAGGTGGCCCTATGGTTGAAGTTCTTTAATTCTAGTGTGTCAAGTTATAATGTCAAATCAGGTGGCCCTATGGTTGAAGTTCTTTAAATTTTATAGAGGGCATATTAAAGTTGATTAGAGCAACAGTGGGCCCTATGGTTGAAGTTCTTTAAATTTTATGAGGGCATATTAAAGTTGATTAGAGTGACACCAGTGCCCTATGGTTGAAGTTCTTTAAATTTTATGAGGGCATATTAAATTTGATTAGAGCGACACCAGTTAGGATCCTACGGTTCCCTCGTTCCGGCAGCACTATTTTCTATTGGATTCACGTAGTCCAAATGAACTTACTAAACTCAACTCAATGAGTTCCATAATTTCATTTAAACCGTGGGAAGCCTTGTTAGCAACCGTAGGTTACCTCCTCCGAAGGATTCCCGATCATCCGATAGAGACATCTTAATTTAATTGAAGTTATAGTTTTGTGTGATGTTTGTGATTAAATTTTGAGTTGTTTTATATTTTGAATGTTGTGACGGTGAGTTTTATCTTGGTTGATTTTAGTTTTGATTTTGGTTTTGGTTATGTGGCTATCCTGATAGTTTTAATTTTTATGCAGGGTGACGTCGTTGTTTAGCATGCAAATTTGCAGGTATAAAAGTACAGTATGAAAAACACAATATGAAAGTACAAGAATGACAACACTGAAAACTGTAAAAGTGTACCTGGTGAGTCTTCTCGTTCCACCACCTGAAAGTTGAAATGCATGTTAAGGCAGTTTATGAAGAGCAGGAAAAGTAAAGTTTTGGTAATTTTCCTAAACCTATGTCATATATTGGCGGGTCCTTAGAAGTTTAATTAAGGATGACTTTATCAAGCAAGACATATTAAGTTTAGTAGATCTCTGAGATGTCCAACAGATCTGGAGAAAGAAGCAGGTCCATGGTACTCTCTCGCTGCTTGGTGGAAAATCCCGAGTTCTTTTTATACTTATTATGTTGCTTAATAATTTATCCTATAAATACCCTTAATGCTCAGTTAACATTGAAGTCTCAATTATCCCTAAGAAAAAGGTAATTATCATTTATCATTTAATTTGAAAATTATGCGGGTGAAGACCCTTAAAGAGGCAAGTTAGTGTAATTTGAACACTTAGCCAAATTTTTAATCCTAATTGGGTTTAGTGGTGTTTCAAGGATGTTTGATTATGTTACGTTTATTTTTCTAATCCTCATTTAGTCAATTTTGATTTAGCCTAAGTCACCACTAAGCCCTTAAGACCTAGGTGAGTATCTTATTTAGTTTTGAAAAGGGTTAAGCTTTAAGTGGTCATGATTCATGATTTGAATTTTATTTGAAAATCAAAATACGGGTATTAAATTGATTAATTATTGACTTCAAAAGTCATATCCCTAAGTCGATGATCATTTAATTTTAATAAACTTCCAAATTTTAATAATTTAGAAATCAATCAAGAAAGTGAGAATTGATTTCTACCAATTAACCCCTTTGTGTTTCAAACATCAAATGAATTGATTAAGATTAGATGTTTACCATTTTCCCCCCTTGAATTAAGCCTAAATGTTAATTAAGGCAAAATTTCCAAAATTACACATTTGCCCCTTAGGCTCTAACACTTCATAATTTATCAAATTCAATTCAAATGAGTTTGAAATTTTTATATTATCTCATTTATGGGTCAATTAACACATCAGAGGAGAAAATGTGATTTTTCAAAAATTAATTTATTTTATATAATTATTTTTATGCAAAAATATGATTTTTCAAAGAAAATTCCTAACTTGACCAAGGTAAATTATAATCTCTTGAAATTTTTACTGGAAGTATACCTAGACTAGAGAAGCCTTTCAACAAAATTTCATAATTTTTTGAATTCCTTGTGATTTATTAGAATTAGTTTATATCTGGGGTTATTTAATAAAAATAAAATATTTTAGGTGGTGAAAGTTAAGTTTTGTATTTTTGAAAAAATCTCCTTACGGTTAGAGGACTCATAGGAGTAAATTTTATAATTTTCTAATTTTTCTTTGATTTATTGGAATTGTTTTAGTGAAAACTAATTTTTAGCCCTTAAAAATTTATTTTAAGCTTGAAAATTCAATATCTTTATATAGAAAGTTAGGAAAAATATTCTAATTATTTCTAAGTGAATAGAAAGTAATTTAGAACATTTAAATGAGTTTTATTATTTTTGTGATTTTATGAATTTTTAATTATTTTAAATATTTAAAATAGGCTTAAAATCAAGTTTTTTTTTTAAAATAATTTTATTTTTTAAAATATCCCTGATCACAGAGAAATAAAAAAACTAAGTCTCATAATTTTTTAAGTTATATTTTGATTTTTAAAAAATCATTTAGGTGTCAAAAGTGACATTTATCTTTAAAAATCAACTTAAGCTCTCAAATGAAATCAAAATATTTTAAAATTTTTATGTTGAATTTTCTGGATTATAAATCACAGTGGAGGTAGAAAATCAAGTCATTTAAATGTTTATATTTGCCAAGATTAATTTAGTGATTTGGTGTTTGTAAAATTTAAGGGTATTTTAAATGAATTGACCCATGAAACTATTTTCAAAGGTTTCTCTAGTCATGGTGGACCTTCCAAAATTTTTTTAGGATTTTCTAATCAATATGATAATTTTCATGATTATTTTAACGAAATAATGTGCAAAAAACTTGAAAAATATGGATCTCTGTATCAGAACTTTCTCTAACTTTAGAAAAATCAAAGGATGTTTCCCTTGACAGAGGGTACAATATGCCAAATTTTCAAGCTAAGGTGATGTGTCAATATGCATGGAGAATCAAATGATTCTAAATAGTATTTAATTAATTAAAAATAAAATATGCATAAAATGGTCTTGAAATTTATTCAACATGTTCTCCTCTATTCACTGAGCAAGAGAGTATTTTTATTTTATTTTGTGATTTTTCTACACAAAGTTATGAATTTTCTAAGTTTGGGGGTATTTAAATAAATAGAAAAATCCATATTTGTCTATTTGAACCGCGCATGCCACCTCAACCTATGACGGCTCCGAAGACATGCGGTCGGCACTATTTTTGGTGTAGGGTTTGCTCGTAAGAAGCTATCGGTCATCGGAATTGAAATCCCGTTGTCCGCTTCGGAAGGACGTTTAAAAGTTGGGTTTTTTAAAAAAATGAAGTCAAACTGACCCCATAATNTTATAAAATTTAATTTTTTGAATATCCTAAATTTTTTATATATAATTATTTTAAATTATTTTATATTTCGAAGAATAATGATTCGAACACGAACGAACGCATCACTGTTCGTGTTTGGCTCATTTAACTAACCGAACGAAAAAAAAATTTCATGTTCATCTCGTCTACTTATCGAACAAATCGAACACAAACTGATTGAAGAACCGAACACGAACTGTTCGCGAACAACGAGCTTTTTTGACAGCGGGGACCCCGATAGCCTAGCTCGAGAACCGTCAATCTTTCAATCTTGATATCTCCCTCATTTCTCAACCAAATTAAATGAAATTTTTTTTAAAATGCTCTTCTAGACTATAGGAACATATCCATATAGTTATGATGCCATGAAATCAACTCAAAACAAATGGAGAGTTCAAATAGGCTCAAGAATAAAAGAAGTTTTATACCTTGGCTCTTAGAAGTGAAGCTTCAATCAGAGGTTCTTGGCACGTTTGTTGGGATCCAAGGAGGCTAGGGATTGAGCCTCTAGTCTTGGAGTAAATCCTAGGTATGATTTTGATCAAGACCGATTTTGGGTGTTGGTCTAGAGCTATTATAGAGGTAATTTCAAAGGGTAATTTGATGGGGCTTTGTCTTCTCTTGCTGTTGTGAAGGTGTGGGCACAAGAAATTGAAGTTTAGTGGAGTTTTCATGGATTTCCTATTTCTGCCCTAATTTTGAAGCTCAAAATTAGGTTTACACAGGGGAATCAAGGCAATGAAGTGATTGGAATGGGTTGTGGAAGTCTCAAAGAAGCTCTGTGAGTGAATTAGGAAGCTCTCTCTGAGAAAATTTAGCACACCTCCCATGGTCGTGGAGGTAAATTTTTATAAAAATGATCATGGGGTGGCTCTCAGGGCAAATGTTTGGGTGCATTGTGGTGCTTAGGTGGAGGGCAGAGTAGCTCTACAATTTGATTTGGCTGAGCTGGCCTCTAGGTTTGATTTTGGGAAAAATTCAAGAGGAGGTAGCCCTCAATTTTGGCTTCTCCTGTGACTAGGCTGGCCGGCCATGGCAAGGGGAGGTGGCTAGGAGCTCAGGGCATCCAGGGGAATCTGTCAAAGCAATTTAATGCAATGGGGTTTAGTTTTGGTAAGGGTATCTTAAGCATGTGCGATTTTGGAAATAAGATCCATTAATATGGGGGACTTTTAGTCTATGGCTTAGTTTAGGTGGTTAGATGGTTTTGGCTCAGTCTTAGGGTCAAACCAATGGCTGAGGTGAAGTTAATTTGATTGCCTTAAGGTGGTTTGGTCATGTTTAATGCATGGGTTCAATGTGAGTAGAAGTGATCAAAGCTTGAGTTTGGGCAAAGATAGCCTTATCAATTTACCTAATTGATTGATCAACATTGTGTATATGATTTTTATGAAGATTTTTGGTGAAAGGTTGAAGTGATTTTGAGTTCAATTGGTAGGTCAATTTGAGGTATTTTTGAAATTTGGTTAATTTGGGCATGTTGGGCTAGACATGGGCCTAGGTTGGGCTAGCCTTAGGCTAAGTCCAAATTGAATCGTTCAAATGATCAAGGGAGAAGTTGTAAAGATTTTTAATGAAGGGATGGAGTGGAAATTTTGGGGCTAAGGCTATCAATTTGGTGAGATTTCGAGACATGGCCAATTTGAGGCAAATTTGAGGCTTTTGGACTTAGGTTGAAATCAAATGAAATTGAGGCTTAACCAAGGCCAATTGAAGGTCAAATTTGAAGTGTAGGAATGTTATGAAGATTTTTCAACACAAATTGTGGCAAATGGAGTAGGTCATGGGTTCAATTTGGTGTAACCAAGTCATAGGGCCAAAATTGGGTTTTTATTTTAGCTCAAAATTGGGTTCAAATAATGGATCAATTGAGCTAGTATTTGGTCTATATTGGTCATATCAAGAGTTAATTTGAGTTTAGAATTAAAATTGGGGTAAAATAAGACCAATTGGATAGACATTTGAGGTAATTTGGGGAAAATATGGGCCTTTAAACGGCAATTTGTGGGTTTTGGTCAAAGATGGTCAAATTAGCCAAATTGGGTCATGTAATAGTTGAGCAAAATGACATTGGGAATATTTGGGAGGTTTTGGGAATTTTTGGGATTTTTTGGAATTTTTAGAATTTTGGGCTAACGAGGGGTATTTTAGTAATTTGGTCAGTTTTGGTGATTTTGGGTAGTTTGAGTATTTTGAAAGGTTTTGAAATGATTTTTGAATCAAGTTGGGTATTTTGGGTAGATTTGGAAATTTTGGCCAAATTTGGGGCCCCAAAGGTATCTAGGTAATTCGGGGGAATTTAGGTGCAAAATGCTAGGTTGGGTGTCTTGGTAGAGTTGGAATGCCAACCAACATAAATAAGTCATGGACCAATGGAAACCCCATTTTTGGTCCTCTATGCAGTGATCTTAGCCAAACCCTAGCGTAGGGCTAGTGGTTTTAGGGGACCACCTACATGAGTCTCCCAAAAGTATCAACGAACCAAAGCCTGGAAGCTTTAGGGTTGTGAGTGATTGTGAGTGTGAGTGATTGCAAGTGAGTGCCTTAGCCCTAGACCAACACCCAGGGTCAACCCTAAGGTCCAGCAGTCCTAAGGGTAACTCATCTTGAGTTTCCCCATAGTGACCCCACCTACTAAGTACTAGAGGTTAGGACCAATATGTGGAACTTCAAGTTGAGTAAAGAAGAATGTAGAATATCTAATGGTGAGGCTTTCTTGTCTAGTTTTTTAAGAATACTATATAGGAAAGTCCTATGTCTTGACCTTAGGCTAGTAAAGAGGAAAAACTAAACCTCAACCAAAAGTGAGGTCAATAGATGAGCTAGCACGTTGTACTCTACTTTGTATATTTCTCTTGGTTATGAGGTTCTTCCGCTGGTGGAGGTGGAGGTAACTCCTCTTAAGTTACTATTTTCTTTCCTTTATCTGTTAGAGCTATTCATGGGGGAAATATTCTCCCGCTCCTCAAGTTCACTTCTGTAACTTCTTATTCTTGAGATATCATTGTTAAATTTTCTGGTGTTTCTTCTTTGTCGGAAAGATCTAAGTTGATGGAAAGTGGTGCACTGTGGTGTTCGAGGAATGGTTCCTCACTTCTAGTGCTGTCTTAGTTGGTATCGTCAGCGTCTTCTTCTGTCTTGATAATGAGTTCTTCGGACTCAAGTATGATTTGAGGATCATTTTGGGAATCGAGATCGAAGTTAGATTGGACAACATCGATTACGTTATTACCAAAAACAGTTAAAATGTAGCTAAAATCGTAATCATTATATTCATAAGACCACGGAGAGACAAAAAGATAATCATAAAAGGTCAGGGGTTCAAGGATTTCTTCCTCAAATCTGAGACAATTAATCTAATAGAGGCAACCCTTATCCTACCCCCTGTGCTATCAATCTTTGTGATGGTATTCTTCTTCTTCTTTGTCTTTGACGATGACAGATCTCCTGGTGAAATCTTCATCTTGGGCTTGGCAAGCTGAAGACTCTGAACGGGAGTTTAATTTGATGCAGAATGGATCTGATTCTGTATTTTCTTGGATGATTTGCTCCAAATTGTGCTCCATCCATCTTTTCTAGTATATGGGTCAATCAGAGAGATTGGCTCAGCCAAATTCATATTTATAGAACCTATTTGAGGCTCTTTTAAATATTCTTCGGGATCGTTACATTCCCTTCTTTAAGGTTCATCTCGAGCCAGTCTTAAAGAAAAAACATTCCTCTATAGTGTGTCCAAGCAATCTGTGATACGGGCAATAATTTGGTTGATCTTTCTTGTCGACCTCGTCGGGTTTCTTTAGATCTGGTAATCTGAACTCAGGCTTCTTCATCAGACTTCTGAACATCTTGGGTACTGCTTCATCTTTCAATGAATACGTCACCTTTCTACATTTTGCAATGGTCATTTTTTTATTCTCTGGTCGGTATGATCCTCCCTGAGACGGTTGTTGGCTAGATTGGCCATACTATTGTGTTTGTTGTTGAGTGTAGTGTGATCACAATTGACAAGGATTTTTTGCATGTATCTTCATTGGTTGTTTTCCTTTATCGATAGTTTCCACCATTCCGGACTTCTTTTCAAATACTTTGGCTTCCTTGGATTTCTCATGAGAATCCATATGTTTGATTTCTTCTTGAAGACTGCTAGCTTTGCTAAGTAGCTTCTCAAAGAATTTAATGGTGAGTCCCTTGAGCATGAAAGCTACTGGTCAATGGATGCTTTTGAGTAAGATATCAATCGTGTGATGTTTCTATAGCTAAGGTTCACATTTCATGCTAAGGTTTCTCCACCTCAAAATATAGTCCACTAAAGTCTTGTTGGGCTTTTGCTTTTCCATCATGGATCTCCAATAGACACATGATGTTGCGCTCCGAAAAATCTCTTCTTGATTAATTGTTCTAATTTAGCAAATGTCTTAACTGATTTGTTAAGCAAATCTACATACCAATAAAAAGCGATTTCTGATAGGCTGCTGACAAACTAACAAAAAAGCAAGGCTTCGTTACCTCTGGCATTCCCACGACTAGCTCGGAAATGTGCTATATAATGTTTGGGATTTCTAGTCCCATCGAATATCTTAATGTTTGGTGACACAAAACCCTTAGGGTAGGGTACGACATCAAACTCCTTCGAAAAAGTTCTACCCATTAAAACTAATGCAGCACCCTTAGATCGGGTTAAGGCCTCCCAAACTTATTCAACCATTTGTTTAAATTCTTTTTCCGGCATAGCGCTTGATGGAGAATCCTTCCTTTATTGCTCATCTTTGTTTGTTGAGGCAACTTCTCTCTTTTCATCTGTGATATGTATAATTTCCAGCTGATTAACTTCTAGAGAGGCTAACTATGGGGGTTGAGATTGTCCTTGTATTGTGGCCATGGCAGTCATGGCTGCGACCATCTCTTCTATCCTTTTTTTTCAGTTGGCTAACTTGCTCCTCCCTTAAGAAGATAACCCTACACAACTCATCTACGACATTCTCTTTGATGAGAGGTTGAGCGTTGCACGCAGATGCAATGGCTCTGGTCTCAATGACATATTATCCCTGAAATCTTCTTCAAGGTACTCGTTAAAGTCAAAATCTTTGTCATCATCAATAAAGACTCCATGTTCTCGAGCCAACTAGAAAATCTCAATCCTGAGCTTTTCAACCTTTTCTTTAATTAATGATTCTTGGATTTTCTTAAGATCTGGAGGACCCTGCTGGACCTCCTCCACTTATTCCTCCATCTCGCAGGCAATTGCTGTGACAATGTCAGATACTTCGGACCCTGGCTTCATTCCGTGATCTTGCCCTGCGGGCTTACTGGACTGTATCTGTATAGAGACCTTGGGTATCCATACCTTTTTATTTGACGGTGATGTCTTGAGACGGATTGTCTTAGCAGAGACATTGGCATGTCGAGGAGAAGTATGCTCCCCATGGTGCAGACCAAATACAGTACTGGGTAGTCTCTTCATTTTTTCCTTTGGAACTTTAGGAACATTTGTATAATAGATGATTGGTAGAATTCTCGGACCCAAACGTGACTTAACTGGTCGACGGCCTATGGGTCTAATGACGGTAGAATCGGTAGTAACAGTGGTCGTATCAACTCTGCCTCCCAAGCGGAACCAGACAGGAATGTGAGTAGGTAAAGCTTCAATTGACTTCTGGGAGTGTCTGGCAGATCTGGTGTCCTTTAGAATTTCTTTCTTCATGCGAGGGGATACATCACATTCCACTCATTTGAGTAACTCACCAACTGAACATCCTTCCTTGGCAGCTAGTTTCTGAAAATCTGAACTGACTCGGGTGATCCGAGCAAGCTTCTTCCTCTCCTGACTATGTCCATGAAGTGACGCTAAAGCAGCGGCGATCTTTTAGATATTTTTATACCCGTTGGTATTCATTAAGGGATGGAACCTACTCCCTCGTAGAAGTGGATAGGTCTCTGGTAATCCTGACTCGTTCTGCTAAGGATCTTCATCAACAGGTATTTCTTTAGGAGTGCGGGCTTTAGTAGCTTTCTAAACCTTGCTGTTGCATTTTCTCCTTTGGGTTCGGGTTAACTGTGCAGTGCTTGAACTTGATCCAATTTCAAATACTTAGGGCAAGACAACTAACCCTTCAGTCAGGTCTTTAACGATCATAAATTTCTTTCCCTTAGCAGAAGCAGGAAGAACGGACTTGGTAGGTGTCGAGGTGGCAATAGTCTTGACCTTCTTAGAAGAAGGAAAATCCTGAAGGCATTTCAGGTTAAACTCAGCAGACCGCTCCTGAATCTCTAGAGCAGTGACTTTCATTACAACGAACAGGGCTTTCCCAAGAACAATCTCAAGATCTTCGAACTTGATGGTGGGAGCAACATTACGGGCACTGTGGCTCATCGACAGGTCGTAAGAAAAAGTGAGCTCCAGGCACGCCATTGCAGCAGCTTTAAAAGGGAAAGCTTTGGGGTTAGTTATTTGGCCAATACCATGTAATCTTAGTGCAAGCACTAAAAATTAACGGAGGTCAATCTATAGACCGGGTAAGTCCTTATTTAATTAGTGGAGGTTTTATAATTTTAGTAAAAATAGTTTGAAAGTAATAAGATTTAATTGATATAAGGAGAATTAAAGAGCACGAGCAGCACGACATAATTTGATTTAATTTGCAAATCAGGAAATCAAACTCCAATGAGAGATGTGAAGTGTTTAGGACCTAGTGTGGGACCAACTTTACAACACACAATGCCCAGTGGAACTAATCCACCAACACATTTATTGGGGGTCCGACCCCACACAAAAATTAAAAGTCCTAATGAACACTTAAACCACTCTATTCAAAGGTTGTTGAACAGACAATTCTGAAGTCCAAAGGAGTTGACCATACTTTTCCAAGACAGAAATGGGTAAAGCGTGCCAATGGAAGAATGGTAATTTAGTCCATAAGGGACATAGACACATTACTGATGTATGAAGATAATATTTTTTAATTTAAATGGAGAGAAAAGCTTGTCCCCAGCAGAGTTTCCTGGAGCTGTCGACACTATTTTGGATTGTGGACTTGCGCGTTGGAAGTTGTGGGTCGCCGGAATCAAAATCATGCCGCTCTCTTCAGAAAGGTGTTTAATTTACATATATATATATATATA
>JXCR01136018.1:68407-135437 GCA_002079205.1 Phalaenopsis hybrid cultivar | reverse complement strand
TATATATATATATATATATGTATTCAATGTCTTTCCAAAGCGGGCGATGAGATTTTAATTTCGGCGACCGACAGCTTCCAACGGGAAACTCCTCAAATTTTTAGTGTCGACAAATATATAGCTTTTTGAATGAGATAATTGAGCCAATAATATATCTTATATTAGTATCCCAAGGGGATGAATTAGAAGGTAACTTGAAACAAAAGAGTACCTAGAGGAATTTGATCATGAATATGAATTACTTAGAGAGAATTTCATCCAAAATTTGGGAGATCTTGAATTATTATATAGTTATCCATTTCTTATAAATTTTAAGGATGAAATTAATAAGCAAATTGAGGAAAAAATTGGAGGAATATTGGATCTAGTCAGAAAAATGAGGAATTATAATTTGAATCAATTTGAAAAGGAAAACCTGAAATAAAATTATAATTAGAGGATTTAGTAGGAATTCCAAAATCTAAAAAAATATTGGGCAATTTATCAAGGATTACCTAAATGGAATTTTGATATTAGTGGAATCTTTTGTCAGTTTAGAAATATTAAACCAAGCGCTTTGTGGGAGGCACCCCATGGTTACCTCCGTTGGTGTGCTTATTAATGAAAGTATGTTTTTGTTTATGTGTCAACCCCTATTATGTAGTTGACTTTATATTTGTTGATTGTCTGGATTGGTATATGTGTGTTGTGTAATAAA
Source organism: Phalaenopsis hybrid cultivar (assembly GCA_002079205.1). Taxonomy (NCBI): domain Eukaryota; kingdom Viridiplantae; phylum Streptophyta; class Magnoliopsida; order Asparagales; family Orchidaceae; genus Phalaenopsis; species Phalaenopsis hybrid cultivar. The sequence continues at coordinate 134,740 of JXCR01136018.1, read as the reverse complement.
CTATGCTTGAATCTTGTTTTTATCCAAAAAGTTTTAGTGTTGTTTGTGTTAGATGGACTTATCTTTATATTAAAGCCTTATTTATTATATAGTAATTCCTTCTATTGCAAACTTGAAACATATATGTCTACTTTTATACTTAGTACTTGTAAGAAAGTTTATGCTTCCTTTTTAGTTCAATTCAATTTTTAACATGTATTTATCAATTTCAAAATTTTCCTCCTGTCATATTTAATTATACTTATTGGAAAATATTTAAAAGTTCAAGTTTGGGGGAAAGAAAAATTTTTAAAACTTAACTTTATTTGTCCTTAATAGACCATATTATAGTTGATATCACTTTTAAAATCACTTGTGGTGCCTTTAGGTCTCTATAAATTTGATTATAGGAATATTAGAAAAAAAAATTAGTTGAAAGCCTATGTGAAGAAACTATTCTAGAGTTAAGATATTTTGTAAGAAACATTAGGAAAATGCTTTTGCTATTTATGACAGAAAAGAGTTGAATATTTGAAAAGCTGAGATTCTTAGATTTATACTTTCTTTTTCAAACTAATACATACAATTTTAAGAAGTTACGGAAAGTTTTGATTTTTGGATTTTAGAAAGAGGATAGTGAAATTTAAAATTATAAAATGCTTATTCAGATATAGTAATTCTCACATAAAAAAATGAGAAAAGAGAGTAAGGATTGAAAAGATCTTCAAAGAAAACAAAAAAGAGAAGAAAAGGAAAAATAAAAAAGACAATATGTGAGGAGAAGCTTGAGAAGAAGCATAATCAAAAATTAGTTTCACTTGAATCTTTTTAAATGAAAAGACTTAGAAACTATCCTTAGATTATTCTTATTTCAAAAAAAAAGTATTGGTCAAATTGGTATAGAGAAGGTGCTTAAATTCTATTTTGAAAATTTCCATGAATCTTTAGTTTGACAAGTTTCAATAACTTTTGAAGTAAATAGAAAATCAGCATTCCTAAGTTGAATATGAGATATTCTTACACCCTAGTTCAAGTTTGATTTACTAGAATTTATCCTAAGTTATACTGTAATATTTTTTAGATGAAATTATAGGAAAATCTACTTAAACCTACAACCTCAAATCAACAAATTTGGTTTTTAAAGTTAATAGGGTTACTTGAGGACAAGGAACATTTAAGTTTGGGAAATTTTGATACGCCTAAAAATTACCTTATTTATTATATACCTTTCATGTTTATTTTTAATGTTTTTTATGATATTGCACTTTAAATGAAGTTACTTTTGCATTTTTGGGTTTCAGGTACAAGAAATGGAGTTTTAGAAAAAGTGAAGCAAAAATGGTGCAAATTGGAGTCAAAATGAGCAAGGAAGAAAATTCTGACCCGACACATTTCGATGTCTTTCTATGTTTAATCTCCTTTACATTTATCACATGTTTTTGAATAAAATTACACTTTAAAGAAAGGTTATTTTCATACTTATCTTGAAGGTATAACAGATGAAGCGAATCAGAGCTAAAATGGGGCGAAACGGAGCAAAACAGTGGAGTGATGCGACTTTTTTATATGCTTAATTTTATATATTATATATAGTCATAAGGATATAAACGCAAGTATACGTATAGCTCAAGTAATATAGTACTTTCTGATTAAGCCACAAATATCGATCCCACGAGGAAGAGAGGAAAGATGTCCTTAGTCAAATTCCAGTCTACTACTATCAGGCCTTAAATTGGAATGTCGATTAAAATAGTATTTTATATAGCAACTACTCCTAAATGCAAATTTTAAATATAAGGATAGTAACTATTCCCAAATGTAAATATTAACTCTAAAGATAACCCATTCTGGATGAACTAGTTTGGAGAATATTAAGATTTCCAAAACTACAATTCTTATGTAGTGAGTTGGATAATATAAAGGAATGAGATACATTAAATATTGTATGTGCCAAATATGAGCAATTTTAATTCTCTACCCTGATTTAGTGTTATAGAAAATCATTGGCTAATCTCAGGTTTAGTCCATAAATTCATGGCTAGGCTAGGAGGATACTGGCTTCCACTCCAGAGCTCCCACTTCCCTTCCCCTGAATACTAACTCTCGCTTTAGTTCTTTAAACACTAAGAACGAATTGGGCATTTTAGTCTGTCACCCTAAAATCTTCAATTCTACGCCCATCAAAGTATATTTCCGCATTTATTTTCATCCAACCCCCATGAACTTCACCATCCATGAAATTTGAATGTGGTTCCACTTTGTTGATAATTATACCGCCCTCTTGGGTTTTATTACAATTACAACAAATTTTAACACTACAACAGGCATTTATTGTAATGTAAATGAAGTGCAAGTAAAAATCATCACATTTATAATTAAAACTTCTTCAAACATGCATCCAAAAATCCAAAACATGAATCCTACTCATTGTAAAAGAAAAGTAAAAGGAAAATAATGACATAATTCTCTCATGCCACTATTTCCTAAGAAGAAGAAAGAGTAAGAGAAACGCATCACAAAGCACGAAGAAAACACAACAAAAAACTCCATTACATCAAAGAAAATCTACTAGATAGATGTTTACAAAATTATAATATAATGAAGAATACAATACTTACTTCTTTCCCTTCAAAGAAAGATGAAAATCTGTCCCACAAAGTCTCCCGCCGATCCATGCAATGCTAGAACGTTTCCTTACAAATTCTCTCAAAATCCCCTCACTGATCTCTCCAAAAAAGGTAGAAATCTACATTTCTACTTCTATTCTAAGATCACTTTATATTCTCCACATTTTCTCACTCACACACACCCTCACACACACACGCGTGCATATGAGAGGTGTCAAGCCCTCCTTTTTAAAGAGACACAAATTCCCTCCTTTTTTCCAAGAGACAAATCTATTCATCCAAAAGACATGTCTCTTCATTCAAGAGCCTTATCCAAGTGTCTATATTCATTGAATTTCTTCATGGGGTGTTTGAATCACTTGGGAGCCTTCTAGAACATCAAAAGCCACCAAAAATCGATCTATGACGGTCTCGGGCGCTGTCGTCGCTGCTTTGGGCACTGTCGGCACCGTTTTGGGCACTGTCGGCGTCGTTCCTTGTCATTTTCTGCTCTTCAGCACTACCGACGCCGGCTCTAGCACTGTCAGCGCCACCCTGTGCAGCTCCACCATTTTGCTTCGTTTGGCTACATTTTAGCACTGTTTCGCCCCATTTCAGTTGTGTTGCATTCCTAACAGATAGACCTACAAAATAAGTATAAAAACAACCTTTCTTTAAAGTGTAATTTCATTAAAAAATGTGTGAGAATTATAAAAGAGATTAAGCATAGAAAGATATACCGAAATTTGTCAGGATAAAATTTTCTTTCTTGCTCTTTTTTGCTCCAAATTACATTTTTTGCTTATTTTTCTCCAAAACTCCATTTTCTTTACCTGAAACCAAAAGTATATAAAATAAATTTCTTTAAAGTGCATTATCATTGAAAATTATCAAATATAGGCATTAAAAGCATATGAAAAATTGCACATTTTTTAGGTGTATCATGGAGCTGCTTGCAGGGTAGCACTTTGGTGTCAGAAGAAAGAGAAGACGACGCCTAGGTGCCCTAAACGGTTATGGAGCAAATTTTTGATGATTTTGGGCCATTCTAGGATTTTCTAGAAGATTTTAAACAACTAGCATGCCCCATGGAGTGGTTCAATGAATCTAGACATTTGGAAAAACTTTTGGACGAAGTGGTGTGTCTCGTGAAGCGAACAGGTCTGTCTCTTAAAGTGAATAAATGTGACTCTTGGGAAAAGAGGAGTTTTGTGTCTCTTTAAAAAAAGGTGCTTGGCGCCTCGCATGAGGAGTTTAAGAGGGTTTTTTGGAGAGATTTGGAGAGGAGTTTGGTGTCATCTTCAAGGTGGCCCGTGTGTGTATGTGTGTGTGTGTGTGTAAGAGAAGAAGTCTCTTGTGGATTCTTGGAAGCTTTTGAAACATTGAAAGAAGTGTAAGGTTTTTTATTTTCTTTGCGAAGAGGGCGTGAATCTTCTGTAAAAATAAATTATGTATTTTTTTTATATTTTTTATGAATTATTGCAATAAAGTTGTGTGTCTTTAAATGTCTTTGTAATGAAGAATCCATGTGTTTTCTCCATGCTTAGTGAGTAGATTTTTTTTACTCTTTCCCCTTGTGATGAGAATCAAGTATATGTAGGATTGAAAAGGTTTGATGTTTTATTTTATTTTAAAATTTGTGATGGTATTCACTTGAACTTCATTTACATTGCAATTTAGGTCTGTTGTAGTGTTAAAATTTGTTGTAATTACATTAAGATCCGAAAGGGCGGTGTAATTCTCAATAAAGTGGAATCACATTTGAATTCATGAATGAGAATGTAGCTCATGGAATTGAGTGCAAATAAATAAAGAAATAAAATTTGATGGGTGCAGAATTGATGATTTTAGGGTGACAAAAATCCTCACTTTGGTCCAAGTGTTTGGAAACTAAAGCGAGAAATTAGCCTTAAGCGAGGGAAACATGGGAACTCTAAGGTGAGAGCTTAGTATCTTCCAAGTCTAATTGTGGATTTAGGGACTAAACTCTGAATTAGCCAATATTTTTTGTCGCTCATAAAGAGAATAAAGAATAGGTTTGTTCCTATTTGTCACAACACCATATTTGATTTTTAAACATTCTATTCCTAAACTAATTATGATCTCATCGTAAGCGAAAATATATTTTATTTATTTAATATATTTCCAAAATTTAAAAAGTCTCCTTAGAGTTGATTTTTATTTAATTTTGGTAATTATAATTTTAGCATAAAATTAGTAAATTTAGGAAAACCAAAGTTTTCAAAAATTTCAAGCTAAGACCTGATAGTAATATACTAGAATTAGCCTAAGGGAATTCTTACGTCGCTTCTATGTGGGGTTGATACTGGGTTCTTTAAAGAAAGCTCTATATTACTTGAAACCATACGCATTCTTGTATAGTACCCCCTAGTGTGTAAACTATTTTCTAAATTTAAATAACGCTAAAAATAAATTGGGTCAAGTTTTTTGTCATCTTTTGAAAACTAAATTACTGTGTAATTGTAGGTCAAGTCAGTAGCATCTATGACCGACCTCAGGGTTCCTATCAATACATTGCAACATGTTTGAATAATCTTCCAACCAGACACTTCCTAAGTAATTCCTAAAATATTTCCTAAGCTTTGAAAATGGACTCTCAATCTATTTCTATGAATAAAATGATATCGTTCCTAAGCTTTATAGTTTTTTATGGAGAAAAATATTTAGCAAGAAACTTCTACTTTAAGTGATTCCATGTCAGGATTGATCTTGTGACAAGGGAATTAAGTTATACCTTAGCCTTCTTCCTTAGGGAAAAGGGGAAAAGCCTCAATTTAACAGCATCGTTTGTGACACCGTTGCACCAGAAGGAGACAAAGTTCAAGAAAATTGGTTAAATGCAGGTATGGGACTTCAAATGAAAGTCCCCTAAACTGGTTGTTTTGCATACGGATTATGACAAGTTTAAATTCAAAAGTGTTGGCTTCGACAGGTGGATAATTATTGCTCATCTGAGTTCGTTCAACAGAAGGATTCGTGCATTCCCTAAGTGGTTACATGATCTGTGTGTTAGGGTCAGCCATCCCAACAAGTGTTTCAAGAAACAATTGTGATCTCCTAAGACATCTAAAAGTGTGATCAATATCAAGGCTAAAAAGGGCGAGGTCAACAAGCCTTAGTTCTCTTGTGCATAAAAGAACAATTTAAAATTATGCAACACATAAGTATACTGACACACAAGTCGGTCAACAAGCTCACATGCAAATGCAACACTCAATATGCAAATGAAAAGTTAAAGAAATAAAAATAACTTAACGTCATAATTTTTCTTTTGCATTTTTTTGGCTTTTTCATATTTTTATTTTGCAACCTTTAATTCTTTTTGGCACCTACAATAAAACACGACAACAATACAAGTGCAAACAAATATGAGAAAAATAATAAAATAAAATAAAGTTGTTAAACCTAGATTCTCCACAGTCAAGTAAAGTTCTCCTAAAATCAGAATTCTTTTTAATGCCTTTCCCAAAAGACGGTGTCAAAAATTATCACCGTAAGTCTGTCGTACAACACAAGTGCATGTGTCAAATAGCAATACAGTTAAAGAGTATCGTGTATTGATCCCACAAGGAAGGGCCTAAGAACGACTTTGATGAGTGAATTTCTAGTTTACTAAACTTCAAAACCTAGTTTAGCGTGATCAAAAACAAAAGATTGCTTTCTAAAATCCTACTTAAAAGAAATAACAAAAGATAACGTGTTTGGAGAATAGGAAAAACTTCGACAAATAAATCACACGTCTTCAAGGTATTTGAAGCTCGCACTTTTGTGATTTAGCTAATGTGGTGATTTGTGATTTTCCTGGACTTTTCTCAATGTGATTGGTGTAAAAATGGATAGCAAGTCTTCCTTATGCCTATGTCTATGTCAAAAGAAGGTTAGAATCAATGAAGGTAAGGCTTCCTTAATTTCTATGACATTCTGCGGATGGCTAGGAGCACAGATCACAAAATATATTAAAATTTGAATTGATTAGATCAAGACTAAATGAAACTCTATGGTTAACACAAAAACAAAAAAACCCTGGAGTTTCAAGAAAATGATAAAAAGAAAGAAATCAACCGAGAAAACCACAAAATCACATTTCATAAATCAAAAAAGCATAAAAAAAAGTGCAGCTACACATGACAAAAAGAATACTGGAAAAGCATCCCAACAAAATTATTTTTATAAGTAAAATTGAAAAGTAAACACTTACAAAATGATTTGTACAATAACCTCTCAAAACATATAAGAACAATACAAAGAAAAAGGTAGAAGAAACCTTAGGACCCAACCCCAAGGGCGGAAAAGGAAACCTAAGAAAAACTCTCAAAAACTTCCAACTGTCTCAAACTCTCCTCTTCACCCAAAAATGATTCAATTCGTGCCCTAGCTTCCCTTTTAACTATCAGCAAGAATCGACATGAAAATGAGATCTAGTGGTCCGCCGGTGTGGTCACACCAGACCCTGGCGTGGTCACGCCAAGATCTGGCATGTTTACGCCCAAATCAGGCACGGTCATGCAAAACAACATTATTTTCAGTGTTTTGACTCTATTTTGTGTATTTAACTCCTATAACCTACAAAATAACATAAGGAATCTTCAATAAGCAAAAAACTATAATAAATGAGGTAAAGTAGTATGTAAAATGCATGAAACAAAATAATTGAAATCACAAAATTAAGACATGTCACACGCCAAGCTAAGATCACAAGATTATCAACATAGAGATTTTATGTAGGAATAATTATTAAACATTTCCTTGTGGGATTGATACGCGAACTCTTAAACCTCATATTAATTGACACATGTACTTGCGTTGTGCAGCATATTTACTTCATGGTAAGTTTTGGCGCATCAGGTTATCGAAGTCGGGTCTTACCCACCAAGAGAGAACGTAAAAAGAAGAATTCAGAAAAAATTGAAATCTAACAAGAAAGACTAAAGCTCCTCATACCAAGGAGTTGATCCAACTCATACGATGTAATCAACACAACACTCTCATTGTGCAGTAGCAGAGCACCAACAACATCTTGTGCGGCTCGTTCAACTGATGGTCTTATGTCGCAGTTAACCAACTGATTATGACCAACCTGGTAGTCTGAATGTTCCTCTGCCTAGTATTGAGGAACAAATCAGATGGCCCCACCTGATTCACTAGCTCAACTACATTGCTCTTCTTAACAACAACTTTCATCTTACATTCACCTTTCGGGTAATAACGTTCATTTGGCCTCCCAACAACAGCACGAAGTAGATCTTTAACGGGGATATCATCCGAGGGATTTGATACGCTCTCCATCATAACACTCGAAAGTCAACGGATTCAAATCAAAGGGGTCACAGAGCAAATAAAGAATAAGAAGAGTGTTACCAAGCCATATTAATAAGAATCAAATGTGCAAAAATCAAAGTTCAATTATTGAATCCTAGATTAATAATAAATGTGATATACCTTTTTTGCATTAAAATATCATATTATTATTGCAACGTCATTTTCAAGAAGATAATCAGAGAACTAAAATATGTCAATAAAAAATGTGTCTACCATGATCCAGAGGAGATTTAATCGTCCAAAAGAATATAGTACGACGAGGGGAATATATTGAGGCCCACTTTTCCAACCGAGTGAAGCAGTTTGAGCCAAAACCAACTAAGCCACGAGGATAAAAAAAAGGCAACCAAATGATTCGAGTCTTAAACATCTAGTCATAAACGAGAAAAAAAAAACACGTGAGCCAACCACTATGGAATAGCATGCCTAAGAAAGATTTAGTTCCCTAACATCTTCAAATATCACATAAACATCCAGAGGCCCTTCATCAAAAATTAACAATTGATAGATGTGTCAAAGCAATTGGCACACCCATATCAACAAAACTCAACAGACCGAACTGATCCTATGTAACTGATCAGATCTCAGTCAACTAAGCTAATCTTGCTGACCCGAAACCAATTTAGCTTAGTATGCCACCACATAGAGCAAGCGGTCGATAAATTCATACATGTAAAATATCATAAATAACATAATACGAACTCCATTAAAACAAGGGCAAAAATACAATATTATCTCATACCTTCTCCCCTATAAATGGTAAAATTTATGAATAAGAAGTGATAAATTATTCAACACACACATGCATATGTAACACTCAAATTTTGCTTTTTACATTTATACCACCTAATTCTTTCATATCACATAATAATTACCAGTATTTTAAGTTCTCTAAAATGAAATACACCATTTTGATGCATATATAAGACAGCATATATGTAAAAATTGTAGTTCAGAAGTTAGATATGCAAATACATAAGAATTGAGCGGTATGTATGTATCTGTATATATATATATACAACATCTGAAGTTCCAATTCGTCTTTCCTTAGCTTTGCCCCAACTAATAAAGAAACAGAATAATTAGCACAAACTGATATTGCTAGTATATTCCTCAACCTTAATATACTGAGATCACCGAACCTTCAAAAGCGAATAGAAAAAACAATCTATATACAATCAAACAGTTAAACAATAGAAGTAAACAAAACCAATCTCTTATGCCAACAATCACATCTAAAAGCTTCCTATTCGTACAGAGAGGAAGCAATTGGCCGCGGGTACGCCGCCCTCCCGCTGCCACTCTCTTCCAAACTCCTCACACTAGGCTTCTGAGATCCACTCCCAAAGCTCTGAGCGCTGATCTTCTGCTCCTTTTGTGATTTCTTCTCTGTCTCATTCAGCTTCTGAAGCTGCTCTAGAACAGCCACCGCATCCTCCATGCTCGGCCTCAACCTCCCTTCGGAGCATAGGCACTGTAAGGCGAGCGAGGCAACTTTCTGAGCTCCGTCAAGCGAATACTGCCCTTCGAGCCTTCTGTCCAAGATGCAGAAAAGCTTGCGCCTATTGGTGAGGTAAGGCCTCGCCCAATCGACCAGATTGTGCTCTCCGGTTGGGCGGTTCTTGTCCACCGCACGCTGGCCGGATAACAACTCGAGGAGGACCACGCCGAAACTATATACGTCACTTTTTTCAGTCAAGTGACCTGCCAGAGTGAAACATCCAGTGATGAGAGGCATTTACAAACATACCATCCAACTATCATGTCTTTAAAGTATTCAACAGGTAAAGTGTACTATTTTACATTTATACCATCCAAATATTTCATATCACAATAAAAATATCACTATTTTAACCTTTAGAAGTGAAATACACCTTTCTCATGCATATTTAAGGTGTCCTATACGTAAATCGACCAGATTGTGCTCTCGGGTTTGCCATTTTTGAATCTTGCAATATCAACTACTAACGAAGTATGAAGTGGCCATTGGAGAAACTCTGCAGAAGATAAGAAAGGCAGATAGCCTTGAACTGATAGTGCTTCAAGAGATACGATTAATGTCTAATTGGAGTCGCTAAAGACTAATCAAGCAAAATCTTTTAGTCGCCCCGGCTCGGATGATGACGGGTCGCAATATTTTTTATAGAAACATATCAGTTGGCTTCTTGTTTCAGAGCAGTTTAGTACGTTATACGTTATAAATGACAAAAGGTGCACAATAGGAAAAAATCAGAATTTTAGGTATCAACGACTTGGTTTATTTAAAAGACGTTCATTTACCTATCCCGAGAATCCAAGGAGAATGTTATAGAAGAATTTAGAAATTTTGTTCAATAAATTGCACACTTAGACATTTAAATACGTGATTGGATGGCGAGTACTGGTGAATTATAATCACATAGTGCCTGCAATTTTTTTCCTTCAAGTCAAGCACGCTATATTTTGAACTCGAAGCTTTAAGATTGGAGACAAAATAAACCACTAAACTAAATGAGCAGCAAAATAGAAGGTTGCTGCAAATTATTAACTTTCAGGTGTAACAAGAATGCGAAGACAGAGCCGAAAAACAAAGAAAAAAGGCCATCAACATATCTACCACCCAATTCCTGTATTCACATGTCTAACTAAATTTTACATTTATACCACCCAAATCTTTCATATCACATCAAAAATATCATTAATTTAACTTTTAAAAAGTGATATACTCCTTTCTCATGCATATGTAAGGTGGTGTTAACATATTGTAAATACATGATTGGATGGCGAGTACGGGTGAAGTAGCATCACAGCGTGGCTGCAATTTTTTTCCTTCAACTCATGCGCAATAAATTTTGAACTCAGAAGACTTCATAATTAGAAACAAAATACCCAACCACTCAACTAAGTGAGCAGCAAAATAGAAGGTTGTTGCAAATTAATAACATTAAGGTGCAACAAGAATGAAAAGATAGCACCCAAAAAACAAAAGAAAATAGGCCATTAACATACGTACCATCCTGTATTCACATATCTAAAACCAAAATTTTACATTTTACATTTATACCACCCAAATCTTTCATATCACATCCAAATATCATTAATTTAACCCTTGAAAAGTGAAACACTCCTTTTCACTCATATGTAAGGTGGCATGTGTGTAAAAATTGAAGTTTAGGTTTTAGATACATAAATACATAGGAATTGAGTGGTATGTATGTAAATCTTCCAAAAAAGGAAAAAGGAAAAAGGAAAACTGGTACAAAACTTACCAGTAGAAAGATATTCAGGAGCTGCATAACCGTATGTTCCCATGACCCTAGTAGAGACATGACTCTTGTCACCAGTAGGTCCATCTTTTGCTAATCCGAAGTCGGAAAGTTTTGCACAGTAGTTCTGTAAATAGATATAGAAGAGCATTTTGTAATTAGAATAAAATAGTTGGTGTCCGCACAAACAAATAATGGGAGAATTCATATTATTCCAGTCAGAACTTTACATACTGCATCCAGAAGAACATTAGAAGTTTTAAAATCACGATAAATGACTTTTGTATCAGTCCCGTGCAGAAAAGCCAGTCCTCTAGCCGCCCCAAGTGCAACCTTCGTGCGCAGGCTCCATGAAAGTGGTTGAAAATATGAACCTCCTGCAGAAAATTGGTGTATATATTAACTTGGTCATGTGAATCAATTTGGAGCACTGCTACAATCTTAGGGGCATTTGGGATCACTTTTGATTTTTTTTTTTTCTTATTTTGTTTTGTTAATGTTCTTACATGAAGCAAAATATTTTTGATACATTATTTAGCTATTTTTAAGAACACTAAAACTAATTTTTAGATGTTTTGAATATTTTTAAAATAAGTTAATTTATTTTTAATAAAAAATAAAAGCATTCAAAAATACACTAAACAAACAAGTTTTTAAAATAAAAGTAAAAATGAAAGGAATCCGAAAAAAGCCCTTGCAATTTCCAAATTTGATACAAAAACTAATGCTACAATAAACCTCTCTTCCTCCACATCACAATATCATCAACATCACTGTCAGTTTTATCCGAACTATTAAAAGTCAACCTTATAAATCATCATTTTCCATTCGTTCCCACCAAATGTTGATCAATCAGTTAAAAAATATTCTTCACAAATCGTTATGAACAATTTATTTTTGGTTATCCATAGGTCATAGAAGTACACTCTTCTCGCAAGGTCATCATCACCGAAATATTTTAAATTGTAAAAATAACAACCAAAATAAAATAAATCAGCAAATAATTTGTACTCAAATCATTGCTTGATGCTATGATTCTGAGAAGTATAAACTTGTATATCTGAATCTAATCTGCCCAACTTGAACAAATACAACTCTGATAAATAGTTTTTGATATGCATCAAACAAAATAAAATATATTGAGCTATTACAATTCATAAATTCACAAATATGTCTTGGCAGTAAACATGACATCCCTGAAATCTAACACAGCAGTAAAATCATAGCTAATTTCATTATCTACAACAGCCTTAGCAAAAAGTTTCATAGAAGTACATGGGAGAGGATTGAATGAGTAAGAGGAGGAGAAGATCCGAATAAATTGATAATGGAATAATGAGTTAAGGTCAAATCAGACACTAAAAACTAAATTAATTTTCTAACTTCTAACTTCCACCACCTTCATACCATCAGAATCTTTCAATATACTAATTGGAGAGACAAACTAACGCCACATATGGAATACAACCTCTTCTCATCGCATATAATTGATGAAAAGTAAAATTACATTAGGATATGTAATCTCACAAAACAAATATGCAGAATATAATAAGCTTACTCCTAAATAGATGGTTTTCAAGGCTCCCTCGAGGCATGAATTCATAGACAAGCAAGCGATGCTCGTCCTCTAAACAATATCCAATCAGCTTTACAAGGTTCGGGTGATGTAGCTGGCCCAAATAATTAACTTCTGCCTACAAATTTTGAAAAACAAATTGATTCAAATTGAAGAAATCTAAGTCCTGATATCTATTGCCTTGACATATTAATAAGTTAATAGCACATTATAATCTGCAAAAAAACATTAATAATTACATTATACTCACCAACCATTCCCTATGACCCTGAAAACCACTCTGGTTGAGCCTTTTCACAGCAATACTCATTCCCATCCCTGGTTTCATCGCCATGAGTGTGTGCTCATCAATCCAACCCTTAAAAACAGAACCGAAACCTCCCTCTCCCAACACACTGTCAGGGCGGAAATTTCTCGTCGCACATTTGAGCTCATTGAAGGTGAAACTCTTCACACTTGTTGACTGCAAAATCTCTCCTTCACTACGAGGAGTGGGAGGCACAGAAGACGAAGAAGTCCGGCCGCTGCTGCTGTATAATCCGCTTCCAAACTTGCTGCTATCCTTCGAGTTAGTTCCTGAAGGAATGAAATAAAATATAAAAAGCGGGAATGAAAAGAGAAATTGAGATGTTTTTATTGAAAGTGCAATAAGAAAATGAATGAATAGAGCTATCTTGTGATTGTCACAAAATATCAATAATATGTGCATGTTTGTATATGCTGAACTAAAAAATTTTCATGGAAAATAAAAGTTAATCTACCTGGATTAAATTTTGGCTCCAATCAAACTCAAATTGGAGTTAATTAGCTATGATTGCAGATTGAGCCAAACCTCAAATAGACTTGGCTCGGCTCGAGATCACTTTAAATAACCCAACATACCATACAAATGAAGAATTTTAGTAATCCGCCGCATAAAACAAAAAGGGTAATGGTTGGAGGCATAAAGATTTAGCTAAAATCTCAATGGTTATCCCTAGCATCAATGACATTTCCATTCATAACTCTTTAGATGGTCTGCTGTTGAGGAAGCTGGATAATCCCTCATTTAAAATGATTTGTGAATCCCTTCAAGGTAATTCTCCAACAGTTAACTGAGAATCTCTTATTTGGCATAAAAGTACGCTATTAGGTATTCCCTCTACTCTTGGTTAGCAGTTCACAATGCATTAAAAACTGCAGATCTCCTCACTGTCGTAATTACTTCAAATTTTGGAGCATCTTTCTGCTACANTCCAAACTTGCTGCTATCCTTCGAGTTAGTTCCTGAAGGAATGAAATAAAATATAAAAAGCGGGAATGAAAAAGAGAAATTGAGATGTTTTTATTGAAAGTGCAATAAGAAAATGAATGAATAGAGCTAGCTTGTGATTGTCACAAAATATAAATAATATGTGCATGTTTATAGATGCTGAACTAAAAATTTTCATGGAAAATAAAAGTTAATCTACTTGGATTATATTTTGGCTCCAATCAAACTCAAATTGAAGTTAATTAGCTATGACTGAATATCGAGACCAGATTGAGCCAAACCTCAAATAAACTTGGCTCGGCTCGAGATCACTTTAAATAACTCAACATACCATACAAATGAAGAATTTTAATAATCCGCCGCATAAAACAAAAAGGGTAATGGTTGGAGGCATAAAGATTTAGCTGAAATCTCAATGGTTTTCCCTAGCATCAATGACATTTCTATTCATAACTCTTTAGATGGTCTGCTGTTGAGGAAGCTGGATAATCCCTCATTTAAAATGATTTGTGAATCCCTTCAAGGTAATTCTCCAACAGTTAACTGAGAATCTCTTATTTGGCATAAAAGTACGCTATTAGGTATTCCCTCTACTCTTGGTTAGCAGTTCACAATGCATTAAAAACTGCAGATCTCCTCACTGCCGGAAATATTACAACTTCTCCCCTCTGCCTTCTCTGTCATGCTGAGACTAAGTTAGTAAATCATCCTTTCTTTACTTGTTCTTTTTCAAATGCTATTCTAAAAGGATGGTTACCTTAAACACTATCTTTTTACTAAGTAGTAATTACTTCAAATTTTGGAGCATCTTTCTGCTACGGGAACTATCTCTAAAGCTAGGAAAAATTTCTATCATCTCTCCATCCATTGCACTGTTTCATTTATTTAGAAGGAAATAAATGATAGATGATTTAGCGGGCGTACTAACAGATTTTCTTCAGTTCTTTGTGGCATTAAAAGGGAAGTTAGAGGAAAAGCTAGAAAATGGAGAAACATACAGGATTGGGATGTCATTGTTAATTAGTATTTCTGAGGTTTTCTGTACTGGATGAGCTATTCTCATGTACAACCTACAGTCTTCCTCAACCTCTTTCCCCTTCTGCCTTGTTAATCACAATTCGGTTTGGCATATACTGAAATTGGGTGTTTGCTTTACACACTATTTTTGGATTACGTTTTTATTCAGCTCATAGCATATTTTTTGAAAGGGGATGATTTTATAGATTAGAACATTTACTCTCTTCATCTTAAAGACATGCAACCTACCCTGGAGATGTTAAGGGCAATGATGAATTCTCAAGTGAGGAGTAACTTAGTTGGCTGCATTGCTACTCGACCATTGGTTATTTGAGGCTTTTCTCTGCTGCTGGGATATTCCGTAACTCTCCAAGCATTAAAATATTAGTTTGGTTCACCATGTTTTTTGTCCCCTTAACAAAGGTCAGCACTAAGATGGCTCCAAGATCTGCTCATACAAAGTCTGTTTTTTTAGTCCCAGGAATCTTCATGTGGAGTAGTTTGTGCAGGTTGTTGTATATTTATTAAGAATTTTACACCAATCGCCAAGTATGATCGTCATACAACTAGAAGACAAATAATTTACATGAAAAATCTCGTAAATGAGAAAACAAACCGTGGAAGAGCAAGAATAAAAAGTTCACTAATCAAAAAGGTTGTTGACATAAAAAGCCTCTTAGTTTCTTGCTTGATTCCTTACCCTCACTCTCACCCCATGACATGCAATGGATATTTATAGAGTTACAAAAGATTATATTTGGTAGGAAATATATTTCATATCAAATATATTAATCAACAAATATATTTGGAAATAAATATATTCATTAAGAAATTTCAAAGCATAATTTTATATATCTCCAGCTTGCCTTGAAATTATACCAAAAGTGAAGCTCCAAATTTCATCCACCCCACAAAAACCCTTTTGTTCTTCTGCATCGAACACCGATCAAGTTCAAGCAATGCTTCAGACTGGTTGCTAGAGAAAGTTTTGTCAACATGGTGGCGGGATTCTCCAAAGTGTTGATGTTTACACTTTGAACATCACAAAGAATAGTCATCTTCATAGACTCATTGTTGAACTCTCTATATAAGCCTCTCAACTAAATGGTTTCTATTGTAGCAAAAAATTTTCCCAGCGTGTGATTAATGTCGAATAACGTGTCTTCTAGATCCAACTAAATCATGATATCTCTTATCTTGATTTGCCAAAAAGTAATACGAGTTCATCATTTTAACTACTTAATATCATGCTTTATTGTGGCCATCTCCAGGAAAAAAGAGATAATAGTACAATCGATTTCACAAATGATGAGGGTAGCAAAAACGAAAGAAGGAATTGTGTGTTGTGATACAATTTGTCAAGAAAATAACACCAATTGTCATCAAGTAAGATGATTCACACAACAAAAAAGCGCGGAAATACCTGTAAACGGGAAAAACAAGGGAAAGCCAAAGAAAAAAATTTTACAAATCAAAAAACTTATCGGCGATTAAGTCGAATAAATAGCCTCTCAATTTCTTGCTTTATTTTTCACCCTCACCTAAAAACTCATCTATCCATGACATGTCACAGTATTTATAGAGTTAAGAAAGAATATATTTGGTAGAAAATATATTAAGCAATGAATATGTTTGGAAATGAATATATTAGACAAAAAAAAACATATTTGATACAAAGTATATTAAGAAAAAAATATATTTGGTATTAAATATATTAAGCAAAAAAATATATTTGGAAATAAATATGTTAAGCAAGAAACATATTTAGAAACAAATATTTTATGTAGACATTAATTTACAAATCTTCACTTTGCCTTGGAATTATGCCAAAAATGAGGTTCCAAGTCATATTCCGCTCTCCAAAGACCCTTTGGCTCATCTGCATTGAACATTGATTAAGTCCAAGCAATGCTTGAACTAAGAGGCATTGTCATCATGTCGGCTATAAGTCATGATATCTTGAATAAAATAAAATCTGATGTCAATGTGATAAGTTCGTTCATGGTACAATTGATCTTTTGCTCGATGAGTAGCACTTCAACTATCACAAAACATAGTCATCTTCATGAACTTCCCGTAGAACTCTCCATACAAGCCTCTTAACCAGATGACTTCTCGTACAACATCAGAAATGATCAAAAATTTTACCTCAGTTTTAGGAAGAGCTAAGTCTGGACGAGTGCATATCATGGCATACATAAAGCTTTCAATGACACTAGCATATGGAACACGCTCCATATATTCCTTATCAATATTTGTAGTTCAAGTTATCTCTGCTAATAACCTAAAATGTGTAGCCAATGAAGTGGGGATAGGCTTCGCATCCTTCATTTTGAACCTATACATTACCCTTTGAACATAGGCTATTTGAGAAAGATGTGGAACTCCTTCTGATCTTGACGGACAAATCTCAATCCCAAGTATCTTTCTTGCTACACCCAAGTTATTAACATCAAATTCAGAACAGTGATGATTTTTCAACTTTTGAATTTAATATTTCTTTTTAGCAGCAATCAACATATCATCTACATAGAGTAAGATGTACCCAAATGATGTATCTAACAACTTCAAGTACACAATTGTCAAAGTTGCTTCTAGAAAAATCAATACTAATGATGAACACATCAAACGTCTGATATCACTGATCCAGAGACTATTTTAGCTCAATACAAAGACTTTTTTAATTTGCAAACATAATCCTCATTTTCATTCACAACAAAACTCTTAGGTTGGATCAAGTTGATTTCTTTTTCCAGCTCGCAATGCATAAAGACAATCTTCATATCTAACTGCTTAAGCTCCAAATCATAAACAACAACAATTTTGGGCAACACAAAAATAGATGTGAGCTTCATAACTAGAGAAAAGAAGTCAATGAAGTCAGCACCTGGAATCTAACTGAAATAATCGAGCTTTATATCTTCGTTCTTCATCCTATAAGGCATCATTCTTTTTCTAGTATACCCACTTTAATCGAATTGTCTTCTTTCCTTTTGGAAGTTATATGAGTTCTATGTTTGATTTTTATGCAATGATTCCATCTCATCTTCCATAGGTACGTGCCACTTCGCAGTGTCCAAGCTCAAGTCTGCATCTGCATATGAGCATGACTTGACAAGAGTCTCCTTTGCAGCAACCAATGCATGCAACCAGATCTGCCTCACTATATGTCTATATCGCTTAGGTGGGGAAATCACTCTTCCCTAATTATCCCTGGTCAAAGAATAAGAAGGCGCAATAGTAGAAATCTTTTCATCAACAATAGTCTACTAAGATGATGTTAAGGAAATAGTGTGTTCCACCTCAATTTGAGTGCTCTTTGTTGTAACTGACTCATCCAAATCAGGGTTGGATGTTTGTGATTGATGGCGGAAAAAATTGTTGTGAAGTGGTCAAGCATGCAAGTACACGAGTCAATGAACTAATAAACAAAAATAAATTTGCGCATCAATCCCACGAGGAAAGTGTCAAAATATTCCTAAGAGGCTAGTTTGAATATCCAATTACAAGTAAAAGAAATCAAATCCTAAAACAGAAAGAAGAAAACAAACTAAGTTTTGTGAGGTTTTTCAGATATGAAAGGTTTATACTCCTATGACATAAGTCAAGTGCTTTCTCAATGTTTTCCTACGGAACCCATGCTATTACAGACAACTAGGGATAAAATTTTTTTCTTAGTGTATGCCTACATCATCGAAAGAGTTGAAACCATTACATAATTAAGGGACATTTAACAATGTAGAATTTCACAAGATTCTTATAATCTTCTATTTAGAATGCAAAACACTAAAGATAATAGGTCTATTTCACTAGATTTTTGTGGTTAACTTATTCGTTCTTCTAGGCATCGGACAGAAGCCCTAGATCACAAGGATTTTAATATTTTATCGTGTTCGAATCGAAATAAATTAAGTTCAGATTCATGTAAAGAGAAAACGTCAAAGGATTAAAAATACACAGAATAAAACAACGAGAAAACCACATGCCTGATATCACAAGAGCACAAAACAACTTCAACCACAATGCATGAAAAAAGAAAAAGCAAAAACCAAGCATAATAATAAATATTACAGTACAAGAGGTCCAGAACACTCACCTAGAGCTATTCAGTCCTTGGCAAAATGGGATACGTCTCTCTGTTGAATACAAACTCTCACAAATCTCCTCTTATATAAGGTAAGGTCACTCACCTTCCCTCTCAAACTCATAAGAAACCAATCCTAAGAAGCTTCTCTCCAAAGGAAGAAGAAGAAAACACATATTTTTTGAACTAGAGCCCTAAAAGCTGTAGTGCAAAGCATCCAAACTCGGCCAAAAGATGTTTAGGTTGTTCCTTAACTTCCCTCTTATAGCTTTGGCCTAAATCAACATGAAAAAACTTGCCAAATCGAGTTCTGGTAATCTTGTAGCGCAAGTGTGCAGGAAAGGCAGCGTGGATATGTCATTCCCGGAGAAAATGCGCCATTAAGATAGTTCGGGTGTGTCGCAAGTTCGGTGTGGGTGCATACCATATCAGTTGCGGGTGTGCCGGTTCATCATCTTTTTTTGCTCCCAATTTGCCCATTTTCCTTCACCAAGTGGTGTAAATCCTTTATAACATAGACAACACAACAAAAATATCTTTTTCAAGCATAATATCATCATAACTAAGGGAGATAATATGGTATTTAATATAGTAAAATTATCGCCTAGCTTTTTAATCATGGTTTTTTACAACTTGAAGAGTCCAAATACATTATATTTTTCTTTTGATAAAGAATGGACAAAGCTTTCTTGAATAATAATCAATAAATGTCAACATGTATATTACACCGCCACTAGATGGCTCTGTTGATGGTCCCCCAAAGTTTAGAGCTAATATAATCAAGAATACCTCTGGTCTTGTAGACCGTACTAATGAATGAGAGCCCTTTTTGCTTTCCTAAAACACTGCTCGTAAAATTTCAAAGCACCAGAGTATTGATCGCATAGTAAATCTCTCTAGCTTAACATTTGAAGACCTTTATTACTCATATGGCCTAGTCTTAAGTGCCACATCTTAGTGACAATAGTGTTACACAATGAGGTTGAAATAATTGTTGAAACTTCAATTACAAAACCTTCGAAAGCATAGAGGTCTCCATTCGTATTTCGACCTCTCATCACCGCGAGTGCTCCTTTGAAACCCTTTATTGCTCCACCTTCACTAGTGTAATGTAAACCCTGATCATCAAGGGTATTGAGGAAGATTAGGCTTCTTATTAGCTTGGGGCGCATGCCTCACCTCAGTGAATGTCCTAACAATACTATCAAAAGACAAGAAGTTTCATTTCTCATCAACTTAACTCCACCTTCAACAAATTGATGAGGGGAGAAATACTTCATATTAAGAGCCGTGTAAAGTGTGCAACTAGAGTCCATGATTCATTTAGATGAAGACCTTTGTTGGTCCTCAAACACTAATAAGATGTTGCTTTCATTATCTTATGTTGCAATGCTCATTTGGCCTTTTGGTTCCGATTTCTTGTGATCATGCTTCTTCGAAGATCGTTTTTTTAAAATTTCGGGCAACTTTCTTTCCAATGCCTAATTTTTTTGCAATAAAAGTAACTCTATTATTTCCTCTGGACTTTTGTCGAAGAATTTAGCCAATTTGATTTCTTTTCAGATCTTCCTCTGCTAAGCAAGCTATCACCATTGCTATTGGATGCAAAAGATTACAGATCATTGCATAATAAAACTTAGCTTGCATCTTCTAGACAAATTGACTCCCTTCCATATAACATGGATTTACAAAAGTTCCACCCCCGAGGTGGAAGAGGCCATAACAACAACAAAGCTAAATCTTCATCTTCATGCTTCACTTCAATCATCTCCAAATCAGTGATGATGCTCTTAAACTAGTTAGGAAACTCTTCGTATCTGAGCATTCTGTCATGCAGTGAGAGTATAACTTTTGCTTCAAGTACAAAATTGTTGTAAGACTCTACCCAATATATAGACTCCAATTTTCAACATACGTCACAACAACAATGCTTACCTTCAAACAATTATTTAATATCTTATTTGATAGATATAGATGAATATGAGATCATACCTTCTTGGTCATTTGAATCTTCTCTTCAGCTCATAATATTTTCATAAATGGGAAAGCATTATAGGATAGCCGAAGCAAAAACTTCACAAGTCAAAAAGATGGTCCATGATAAGTTTAATATAAAATCACTTGGGCTTCGTATAGGGCAGTTACAACTCATTTAAAAGCTGCTTTGCATCAGCTGTGACAGGAAGTTGCAGCGTAGAAACTGCTGCAAATGAGCTCAGTGTCTGTTTGTTTTATGCAGTTTTAAAACAGCTGCAAACAGCTTTGTTGTAGTTGTTTCTGAACAAATGACACTTATGCCGTCTACTATAATATTGTTTATAACAACAATGTTCATATTACTTGAAAGCAAATATCCAGCACAAACATTACAAATAAAAATAGACACCTCACTAAATAATAAGTGGCACAACAATCAAAATTAAAAATAGAACTATGAAAATAACAATTAATAATATAATAATATTAATTTTAAAATGCACGGAGTTTATGTCACGCGATAAACCATCCACTGAGGAAACTCTTCATGTTTGATCACTATCTGTAGTGGAATCCTCCAACCCATCCACCTATCTAAAGTAGTCGCATCATTCTGCTCTTCTCCTCTGATAGCTATAAAGCTATCTCCCTTAGTTACGTTGTTGTCGCAAAATAAGCAGGAAACATTGTAGTCTGCAGTAGCAGTACAATGCTCTAAAGGTACCAGAAATCTTTGAACTCATCTTTCCTAAAGGCTTAAAATAACAAAGCACAGACCCTTAGATGTAACATTAGTGAAAATGAATAATAAAAATAATAAATTAAAGTTTTATGCAACTTTGAGGTCTCTGAAAACACAGCATATAAACCAACGAATCTATTAACACAAGAAGACAACATATCTTGTAAAAAAAAAATTTTGATTTCCTTTAACCTGCATAAGACTGAACTTGAGTATCACATATGTATATTACCAAAAAAAAAAAAAAAACAAACAATCTAAAAGAACCTCAAATAACATAACACTGAAGAAGAGAAACATGATCGTCTTCGTTGGGCTTTCATAAATGATAAGAACCAATTGCGAAATATAAGCTATCTAGAAAAACCCAAAAACCCAAAAAAAAACATGTAATAAAAATTATATTACATATTATATTCACGGTTGTCTCATCAGCCATCCAAGTGGGAAAATATATGGATAAGAACTGTAAATAAAATTCAGATTCAAAATATTTATCACTTGTATAAAATAACTAATATAACAAACAATAAATATTTCCATAACACATTACAAATAAAGTAGCAACAAGAAAACAGAAGTTTCTACCATTCAACCTCCAACAATAGCATCTGTAATTTGTTTCCTCAACTCTATCATCTCACTTGCTCTTTCTCTATCATGGGTGCAAGTCTCATGCAAACCAATTTCAGCTTGTGATAAAGATTGCTCAAGACCATATTTGTATGCTTCAATAGGGACATGTGAGTGATTTTCATTAATTCAATTGAAGTCAACGTCGTTGAGCAAAGAATGCCGTTGAATATACCTGTAGAGAGTCATCATAGCAACCACAATCTGCACTCATTTGAAAAATGGATATGAAGACATATTAACACGCCTAAAAATTACCTACTTTTATATATATATATATATTTCATGTTAATTTTTAATGATATTTAATGATATTTCTTTAAAAAAAGAGATGTTGCATGTTTTTCGTTTCAGGTACAAGAAATAAAGTTTTGGAGAAAATGGAGCAAAAACGGTGTAATTTAGATCCAAATTGAGCAAAGAAAATTCTGGTCTGACGCATTTTGATATGTATTTCTATGCTTAATCTTCTTTACATTTATCACATGTTTTTAAATGAAATTGCACTTTAAATAAATGTTATTTTCATGTTTATCTTGTAGGTATAACACTTGAAGCGGTTTAGAGCTAAAAATAGGTATAACACTTGAAGCGGTTTAGAGCTAAAACGGGGCGAAACGGAGCGAAACAGGGGTATTGCATGCATGTGGCGCCTATGCACCAGAAAGTGGCGTTGAGGCGCCAGTATCGCTAAGAAAACGACATTTGTGCGCTACAGATTGGCGTCTAGGCACCAGTAACCGTCCGAGGATGATTTTTTTGTGGTTTCGGGTTGTTTTAGAAGGTTTTGGATGGCTATGCACGCCCCAATGAGTCATGCAATGAATCTAGACATTTGGAAAGGCTAGAGGTGTTTCTTGGAGTGAAAGAGTGTGTCTCTTGGTGTAAAGAGGTTTGTGTCTTAAAAAAAGGAGGTGTTTGGTGTCACTTTAAAAAGAGGGTGGGCACCATTTAAAAGGGGGATTAGAGAGTTTTGGCATGACTGTATAGAGGAGATGAAGATGTGGATTTCCACCATATCTTGAGAGATTGATGAGGGATTTTGAGAGATATATGTAAAGGAATTGTATGAGCATTGCATGAATCAATGAGAGACTTTGTTGGAGAGATTTTCATCTTTTTTTTCAAAGGAAAAAAAGTAAATATTGTGTTCTTTATTATCTTATAATTATTGTAAACATTTTCTAGTAGATTTTCTTCTATTTAATGAAGTTTTTCATTGTGTTTAATCTATGCTTTGCGAGTATTTTATTTACTCTTTTCTTTTGATTTGAAGTAGTCATATGAGTAGGAAAATTTATTTCATGATAGAATTTATTTTTGTTTTAATGTGAAGAGTAATATCTCCTTCGCTTTATTGAAATAACTTAAGTGACAATATGCTATGTTAAAATCTGTTGTAAGTAAAACGAAGAATCGGGAGAGCAGTGATCCTGCAACATGAGTGTACTTACATTGATCAGTTGGCTATGACAAAGTAATTTAGGCGTTAATACAACTTTTAAGGAAATATAATTTAATGATCTATTTTAATTATGAGCTTCTAGTTGACAGATTGCATAAAACTAATAGAATACTAGGCTTACCTATGCACTCGAAAGAGGGTAGGTAGACATATGTTTCTTTGTTGACACATAATTAATTCATAATTCTATCAATTCTTTTACTGTTTATGTCATTATATTTATTTTACTTTTCTTTTGCTATGAAATGGAAGTAATGTTTAGCAATTTAGATTTACTTAGATCTTCTCTTATTTCATTAAGGTGCTAGTATTTTCACCGGCTCTTCATTTACTGTACAAACTGATCACTTGTAATGTTAAAATTCGTTGCGAAACATATTGCCCCGAAATGGCTATAATTTCACCGAGCTAATGAGTATCACACTTCACTTTCGAAAAAGCAGATGTCAAGTGATACACCTTAAAATTACCTATTTTAATGCACATTTTATGCTCAATTTTTTAGGATATTATGCTTTAATGAAAGATATTTTATGTTTTTGGTTGCAGGTGCAAGAGAAAGAGTTTAAGAATAAAAAAGAGCAAAAATATATCAAAAAGAAGCATAATGGGCTAAACTATTGAAAATTGCCGAACCAGTCGAACTGGCACCTTGGCGTCAAATGGAAAACCTGGCTGACGCCTAGGCACAACAGTTTGGCTCATCGGCCCCACAGTTATTTTCTAGAAAATTCATTGAATAAGGCCGAATTTTGAAGAGATGTTTGAAGCAACTCTTGGTCATTTTCGAAGCTCTAAAAATATAGATTAATTCCAAAAAGTTAGGGGGTCGAAAATATAGAGTCACATAGTGTGTGAGTGTGTTAAGACTATAGTTAGTTTTCTTTGTGAGTCTTTGTGATTTCTGGAGTTTGTGAGTTTTGTAAGTGTCGTTGGAGTTAGAGAAGTCAGAGAACTTCAAAGGAGTGCTTGGAGAAACATTCCAGATAAGTATTTGTATCTTTGTCTTTAAGTCTTGTGCTTTGGATTTGAGTTTTATAAATATATTTTGTTTTCTTATCCCCATACGTTTTGAGTAGTTTTCTCTCTTTCTCCTTGCAATACAAAGTAATCAAGTAAGTGATTTTGATTTTGTTTAAAACTTCTTTTATTTCTAAAAATTATGATGAGTTTTACTGGTCTTTCATTTATTTTATAAATTGGTCACTTGTATTGTTAAAATTTGTTGAGGAAACTTATAGACCTGAGAGGGCTAAGATTTCTTGACTTGCAAGTATCACATTTCACTTCGGAAAGAGCAGTGGCAATCATCCGAGAGGGAATGAAAATAGATAGAGAGATAAGAATTGATGGGCATAGAATTGATGTTTCTAGAGTGACAAGCTAGATTCTTTTATCAATTTGGACTAACGATCAGAACTAAGGGGCTGATAGGTCCTATAAAGATGACACAGTGTATAATCTAGGAGTGAGAGTTTAGAACCTACCCAGCAATACTATACATGCCGACACCAATTTTAGATTAATCAGTATTCTTTACACATCGAAATAAGTAAAGAATAGATATGCTTCTATTTGTCACAATACCACATTTAAACTTCTAAACATTTGAAATCCTACACTGATTATGAATTATTTGCGAGGAGAATGTCTTTTTTTATATATATTTTCTAAATCATTACATTTAGTTTTATTTGCATTTGTAGAAATTAGTATACTTAATTTCATCATTATTACTTTAGATATTTGTTGCAGTCTTAAGTAAAAATTTCTTAAAGTTAAAATTCTTGAATTTCATTTCATTCCGTTCACGTTTCGATTTGGGATCGATACTAGGTTTTTTATAGAAAATCCTACATTATTTAAAACGATACATATGATTGCATGGTACCCCTAGTGAGAAAACAATTTCTTTAAATTTTATCATATTATATTTGTTCTCACGAGTCGTTAAATATAATTTGGGTCAAGTTTTTGGCATATTAAAGAATATAAATATATGTGTAATTGTGGGTCGAATCAAGTTTTTGGCGTCGTTGTCGGGAACATGAAAAATGAAAAAGAAATATTTTTTTCAGAATTTTCTTTAAAGCTTTATTTGAACTGTAGGATTATTGTAAAAAAATAAAAATAAATTAGTTTAAAATTATTTAGAATTTTCGAAAATTATGAAAAAATTTGTGTTAAGGCAGAGGTAGACCTAGGAAGACTTGGGTTTATTGTATAAAAAATAATCTTAATTTACTAGAACTAAATGAAAATATGACACTAAATATGGCGCAATGGAGAAAAAGGATTCATGTAGCCGACTCCACATAGTGGGATTAAGGCTTTGTTGTTGTTGTTGTATAAAAAAAAATTGCAAAAACTAAAAAATAAAAAAATATTATTTAGATATTTTTATAGTATTTTCTGAATTTTATTTTTGTATGCAAAGTTTAGGATCTGAAAGTTTAGTACCCTACGATTCTGAATTATAACGAACTATAAAAAGAATTAGAAATCAAAAATAACTTCACAATTCTCAAGAAATAACAAACACATCACAAAATAACATTAAAACTTTAATTACTGAAAATGAGCATCCAAATTTACAAAAAACTATTAACGGATTATGCAAACCCTATGACAGATGAAGTCAACTCAAGTATTCAAATCCTTGCTATAGCGGCTAACTCATTTGAACTTAACCTGCAATAATACAAATTGCACAAAATAATCAGTTTAGGAGAACACCAACTGAGGATCCAAATTTACAGCTTGCAAGTTTTCTAGATCTTTGTGCTACATTCAAATATGATGGTGTATCAAACGACACGATTAGACTTAAATTTATTCATTTTTCCTTAATGGATAAAGCTAAGATGCGGTTAACCTCATTATCACTTGGATCTATTAGAACTTGAGGAGATATGACAAAATTTTCTGGCTAAATAATTTTCTCCTTAAAAAACTGTTAAGCTTATAAATGATATTACTTCTTTTATTCAGGATGAAGAGAAGTCAATTTATGAGGCTTGGGAATGATTTAAGGAATTCTTTAGAAAGTATCAACATAATACTTTTACCTGACTGGTTAATTATTCAAACATTTTATAATGGTTTAATAGGATCTCTTAGATCTATAATTGATGTTGTTGTTGAAGGATCTTTAATGTCAAAATCATTTGAAGAATCTCATGTCTTAATTGAAGAAATGACCACTAATAATTTTTAATTGCCTTCAGAAAGGGTAAATCCTAAAAGAGTGGCTAGTATTAATGATAATGATGCTTTTATCATCTTAGCATCTCAAGTTGCTAAGATATCTAAGAAATTAGATAATTATGCTAAGAATTTTTCCCAAATACCTCAAGCAAGTGAGGACAATTTATTAGGGCAAATGAATGATTCTCAATCATTAGAAACTTTACATTCGGTTGCTAATAAACTCAATAACTTATATTCTAACTTTTATAACACAGGTTGGAAAAACTACCCTAATTTTAACTGGAACAATTCTGGTGGTGAAAATCAGCAATAAGGGAACAATCAAGCGAACCAAACAGGAAACTGGAACAATCAAGGTAATTCTAACCATCGATTTTCTTATCTTCCTGACTTTAATAACTAACAATTTAAGGAAAAGAAGTTGACTATAGAAGAAGTTTTACAAACGGGTAATCAAATGCAAAGTCAAAGTGTCACAATAAGAAATATTGAGAATCAATTGGGACAAATTGCTGATGCACTTAACAATAGATCCCAGAGAACACTTCCAAGTAATGTTCAAATAAATCCCAAAGACAAAGGAATAGAAAAAAATAAATTAAAGTTTCAACTTAGAAGTAGAAAGGAATTAAATGTTGGAATTCAAAAATAGATTAGAGTTGAGAGAGACTGAAAAAACTGAAAAACATATAGAAATTATTTCTAAAGACCAAGAACAATCTGTCTCTCTAACTAAAAATGATTTAGAAAGACCACAATCTCCTTTTCCTCAAAGACTAAGAAAACAAAAGCTTGATCAACAATTTTCAAGATTTTTTGAGATATTTAAGATGCTTACAATCAATAATCCATTTGCAGAACTTTGGAACAAATGTCAAGTTATGTCAAATTTATAAAAGATATATTAAACAAAAAAAGAGATTTTGAAGCTTATGAGGTTGTTGCACTTAGTGAAAAATGTAGTGCAATAATTCAAAAGAAGCTTCCTCAAAAGCTTAAATACCCTGATAGCTTCACTATACCCTGTGCGAATGGAGAAAAATTTTATAGAAAAGCCTTATGCAATTTAGGAGCTAGCATTAATCCCCTGCCTATATCCATTTTTCGAAGGTTAGACTTAGGAGAGATTTCTGCCACTACTGTAACCGTTCAGTTAGCTGATCGATCTATCACTTATCCAGAAGATGTACTTGTTAAAATGGATAAATTCATCTTCCATATGGATTTCATTGTGCTCGACATGTAAGAAGATAAGGAAATTCATATTATTTTCGAGAGACTTTTTTTTTGCTACCGAACGTGCTATGATTGATGTGTGAAAAAGAGAGTTAACCATGACAGTTAATGACCAGGAAGTAACATTTCATGTTCTAAAGTTAATGAGGTACCCTGTTAAAGAAAAATCTTATATGATGGATATTATTGATTATATGATTGTTAAACATTGCCAAAAAAAATATTTATTTCTGAGGAAAAAGATGAAGTGATATTAGATCGAGAAGGATTAGATAGTGAAACGGAAAGTGATTTTGAAGAAAATTCATTAGAGATAAATGCTGAGGATACTAATTATGTTCAAGAAAACTTTGAGATTTTGAATACTATTGAAAATAGTAAATCTCAAATCCCTTCAATTAAAAAACCTCCGAAGCTTGAGATGAAAGTACTTCCTATACATTTAAAGTATGCATTCTTAGGAAATTCATCAATTTTACTTGTGATAATATCCTCAGAGTTAACTACAGATCAAGAAGAAAAATTATTAGAGACATTAAAAAATTATAAAAAAGTTTGTGGATGTATATTAGCTAAAATATTAAAGGAATCGGTCTTTCAATCTATATGCACAGAATTTTAATAGAAGATAACTATAAACCTAGGACTAATCCTAAAAAAAAATTAGATCCAATCATGAAAGAAGTGGAAAAGAAATAAATTTTGAAGTGGTTAGATGCTGGAATTATTTACCCTATATCTGATAGTGCATGAGTTAGTCTTATTCATTGTGTTCTTAAGAAAGGTGGAGTGATTGTAGTCGTAAATGAAAAGCATGAATTAATTCCAACAAATAAATCACTGGATGACGAATCTGTATTGACTATAGAAAATTAAATACCGTCACTAGGAAGGATCATTTTCCTTTACCTCTCTTAGACCAAATGTTGGATAAACTTGCTAGACACTAATATTTTTGCTTTTTGAAAGGATATTTTGGTTATCACTAAATACTTATTGCTCCAGATGATCAAGAAAAGACTACATTTAAAAGTTCTTATGGGGTTTTTGCTTTTAGAAGAATGTCTTTTGATTTATATAATACACCTGTAACTTTTCAAAGATGCATGACGTTTATATTATGTGACCTAATTGAGAAAGAAATTAAAGTTTTTATGGATGATTTCTCGGTTTTTGGAACCTCTTTCGATTTGTGTTTAGATCATTTAGCAAAGGTTTTAAAACGCTGTGAAGAAATAAATTTAGTTCACAATTTGGAAAAATGTCAATTTATAGTCACATGAAGGATTGTATTGGGACATAAAATTTCTAAAAATGACATGAAAATGGTTAAAGCTAAAATTCAAATTACTGTTGAATTATAACCTCCTACTTCAGTAACAGCAGTAGAAAGTTTTCTAGGAGATGTTAGATTTTATAGGACGTATATTAAAGACTTTTCTAGAATTCCTAAGGCTCTATATCATCTTTTAGAAAAATATACTAACTTTGATTTTAATGATGATTGTCTTCAGGCCTTCAATTAATTATAGAAAAAATTAACTACTGCACCTATCATTATTTCACCTGACTGAGAAAAACCGTTTGAATTAATGTGTGATGCAAGTGATTACGTTATTGGAACTGTTTTAGGACAAAAAAAAGATAAGATTTTTAAAGTTATATACTATGTCAACAAAACTCTTAATGAAGCTCAAATTAATTACACAACAACTGAAAAAAGCTATTGTCAATATTATATGTTTTTGATAAATTTAGACCATATAACTTGTAGCTAAATACATTATGCATACTGATCATTCCACTATTAAATATCTTATGTCAAAGAATGATGTGAAACCAATACTAATCAGATGGGTCTTACTTTTGCAAGAATTTGATTTTAAGATAGTGAATAAAAAATGTGCTGATAATCAAATTGCTGAACATTTGTCAAGACATGAACATGAAAATAAAAAAACTAATGAGAATGACATAAATGAAAGTTTTCCTCATGAACAACTCTATGTTATTGCTAACTGACAGAAACCGTGGTATGCAGATATAGTTAACTACTTAGTCAATAATATTTTATCATACGGACTAACAAGCCAAAAAAAAGAAATTTATGTATGATGTAAGATCTTTCTTTTAGGATGACCCTTATTTATATAAAAGATGTCGAGATTCAGTCATTCGATAAAGTGTACCAATTAATGAAACCCTAGAAATTATACAAAAATGTCATAAATCTGAATTTGAGGGATACTTTGGAATAGATATGACTGCATTTAAAATTTTACATTCTGGATTTTATTAGCCTACATTGTTTAGGATGATAATAATTATGTGAAAACTTGTGATCGATGTCAGAGAGTAGACAATATTTCTAAAAGACATGAAATGCCCCTAAACTTTACTTTAGAAGTTGAAATTTTTTATGTCTGGGGCTTAAGTTTTATGGGATATTTGTACCATCTTCAGGAAAGATTTATATCTTATTCGTTGTGGACTATGTTTCTAAAAAGATTGAAGCGATAGCTTTGTCTCAGTGTGATGTTCTGAGTGTTGCAAAATTTTTAAACAAAAATATTTTTACTAGATTTGAAATGTCAATAGTGATCATAACTGATGGGGAAGTCACTAAGAATTTGAAAATTGACACATTACTTAGAAAACATAGAATTAAACATAGGATGACAACAGCTTATCACCTCAGACTAGTGGATTAGCAAAAGTACCAAATCATGTAATTAAAAGAATTTTGGAGAAACCTGTAAATCCTAATAGAACAGATCGGCCTGACAGACTTGATTTTATATTATGGGTTTATAGGACTGCTTATAAAACTCTTATAGGAATGTCTCCATATAGACTCATATTTGGAAAAGCTTGTCATTTAGCAGTTGAGTTAGAGCATAAAGCTTTCTAAACGGTAAAAAAAATATAATTATAATTTAAAGAATGTAGGAGAAAAATGATTATTACAATTAAATGAGCTCGAGAAAATTAGGAATGAATCTTGCAAAAATGCTAGAATTTATAAGGAAAAGATGAAAATTTAGCATGACCGAAAGATTTTAAAAAAGAATTTTGAGTCTTGACAAGATTATACAATTCTCCATTAAAATTATTTCCTGAAAAACTTAAGTTCAGGTGGATGGGGCCATTTATTGTGATAAAAGTTTATCCTTATGGGGCTGTAGATATTAAATATCCAAAAATTGAACGTATAACGAAAGTAAATGGACATAGGTTGAAACCTTACATTGGAGAAGAAAAACCCTATTATAAAGAAATTTTGATGTTGGGTCAGTCCGAGTAAAACATTTGGATACATCGGGCTAACGACGTTAAACCAAGCGTTTTGTGGGAGGTAACTCATAATCTATTTATCTGGTTTGATTCATGTTTGTTATTAATGTAGTATCATGATCATCCTTCGCCATAGTAGCATTTTTAAACACTATTTAAGGTATTAAACATGATTGAAATTTAAAAAAATTCGATGATAGGAGAATCGGTGTTCACTAGCCCACGCCAGAAGTGGCGCCTAAGCGCTACAGTTTCTGGATGTGGGGGAAAACCACCCCCAAGCAGTTTTCTCCATTTCTTTCCTTTTAAATTGCCTTACCTTCGTCCCCAATCTTTAAACCTTCAAAAATTAGACCTGAGAGAAGAAATATAGAGGGAGTTTGAGATCTTGCTTCCATGGAGAGTAGAAATAATAGCATGGCGATTGGAGATAAGTTTGTGCATAATGATACTCAAACCTATTTCAATGGGTTTTTAGTGCTTAGTTTGAAAAGGATGACGAGCTGATTGGGGAATATTGAATAGGAGTTGTCAATTCTGCACAATAAGTTGCATGAAATATATCATCAATATGAGCATTTGGAGTGGCAGATGAAACTCCAATTCAATCACATGGTCTGCTATCAAGATTATCAGGTAACTATGTATAGCAAGAACAATTGGATTGACGAAAAAAAGGCTATAGAATTTTCTCGTGCTCCTTTCTTTCACACATTTGATTGCAGTTATTTGGCATGTGAAAAGGGTGACAAGAATGAGGTCAACACGGGTTGATCATTGGAAGGATTCTAGTGTTTATGTTTCATGTTTGTGTTGACTTTAGTAATGAATGATTTGTGAAAAGGGTGACGAGAATGAGGTCAACAAGGGCTGATCATTTCACACATTTGATCACAGCTATTTGGCATGTGAAAAGGGTGACGAAAATGAGGTCAACAGGAGCTGATCATTGGAAGGATTCTAGTGTTTATGTTTCATGTTTGTGTCGACTTTAGTAATGAATGATTTGTGTACTACTTTATCTAATAGTTGATTGTGTTGTGCGTTCTTAATTTCTAGTGTTCTATAATGTTTTAGTGTTTGTTGTATTGTCACTTTGTGAATATTAATGAATATAAGTGTTCTGAAAAACTTCTGATAGAATGGACTCAAATTTGGATCGGAAACCATGATTGAACAATTGGAAGATAGAAGATGTTAGAAAAATTATAAATATGAAGTTTGATGATATATTAATTAAAAATTTTGGTTTAAAGGCTTTTGTCTTGTTGTGTTACACCTAAAAATGAAAAAAAATAAAAAATTTTGGGTTTGGCACCTAGGCACCTAACCACCAGAATTCAGCACAGCTTGGAGCCTAGGCGCCGGTTCAACTAAACTGGCAGAAACTTAACATTTTTGTGATTTAAACCAAACCAACACCATTTTCAATGCCTAAGCTTCATCTTCTTCCTCCTTTTCGCGAAAACTGGTCCTAGGGCTCCTCCTTGTGCTCAAATTTTTGAGCTTTTGGACTTAATAGTACTGGATTTCATCTTCTCAAGGTTAGATCAATATTTTGGCATAGTTATTTTGAGATTTCATCATGGATTTTTCATACATTGTGTGGAGACCAAAATTTGCAAAAATATTTAATTAAGTGGTGAAAAATCCATGGATTTAATCTTCGTTAGTTTGAAAACGCTTTTAGGAAGCCTTTTTATTTTAATTTTAAAATTTGTTAGAATTTTCCTTTAAAATTTTAGATGGCTCATAAGACAAAGCGGGGAAAAGGAAAGGAAACTTTCGACAATGTCAAATTCGTCGATATAAAAGCACAAATTCATTACAACAAATTTGCATCGTCGAGAAAGTTTATTACAGAGCAAAGCTTTTACAGATCCGGTGGAGCTATTGAAAATGTTATTGTGGCTCGGCAATGTGAAAGCTTCTGTTATTTTACTGTCATTGTCGTCATTGCTATTGTACGAGAGTTTTATGCGAACTTACCTGAAGCAGCAGATGACGAGGTTTTTTTTCTAGGAAGAGTAGAGCTCACTGTTGAGCCCATGTGGTATATGGTCTGCCACC
Source organism: Phalaenopsis hybrid cultivar (assembly GCA_002079205.1). Classification (NCBI taxonomy): domain Eukaryota; kingdom Viridiplantae; phylum Streptophyta; class Magnoliopsida; order Asparagales; family Orchidaceae; genus Phalaenopsis; species Phalaenopsis hybrid cultivar. Next base: position 101,014 of record JXCR01136018.1, on the reverse strand, counting down.
TGCTATTGATTGTTTCTATTCAGAGTACACTCCATCTGAAGCAGAGTTAGATCAGATAATTGCATAGTTGACTGATGGACGTGGAGTCTGGAAGATTCGAAATGATCGTAAGGTAAATTTTTCTTCTTCCAAACTAAATGCCACCTCAAAAGCTTGGCATTATTTTATTTCTGCCCAGCTCCTTCCTTCAAATCATTTAAGTGAGGTGGCAAGAGAAAGAGCTATATTAAACTATTGCATTCAAGAGATGAAACCTATAGATGCTGACTCTCTTATTTATGAGACTATTAGTTCTTCTACTAGAGCTAGCACTACTTCAGGTCTTGGATTTCCATCTTTGATTTTTACAATTTGAAAAGACTTTGGAGTAAAATTTGAACATTGGGAGGAGAAGCTGAAGCCACTTAAGCCCATTGGGAAGACCAATGTAGATGTGTACGGACAACCTAGAGATAGAGCTCACGATGCAACTTCTCCTACAACTTCTAAGTCTTCTACTTCTAGACCTTCTACTTCCACTGTTACCGAGCCTCCATCTGGTTTCAAGAATGTGTTGAGTGAGAGATATTTGGAACACTAGAATGATATGTTTTTGATGCAGTTTCATATGGAATATATGAAAAATAAATTTGATCACATTGCAGATTATGTTCGAAGAAAGAGTGATTATGCAGATTATGACGAGGCATTATAAAAATTTATGAAGGGAGATCAGTCAGTTGAGTTTCCTACTTGCCCACAATTTACCCCTTACATAGACCCGAAATCTATAGATGAAGATATATCATTTGATTTAGATGATGATGATTTTGAAGAAGATGACTAGGCTTTCTTACTTTTATGTTGTAGATCTGTTTTTAGATTATTTCCTATGTTTGGACTTCTGATTTATGACTATGTAGGATTGCTTGGTGTAATTTTGTTTTATCGCTACAACTTTTGCTCCTCTTTATTTATTTAGTAATTGATATGTGTTAGAGTAGAGTTTTATATTTGAAAGCTTTTCATGATATACCTGTTTTAATTTAAGAAGTTTACTACTCAAAACCTATTTTTATTGTACATGTATTGTTCTCCTGCATAGAAATTTTAAATTTTGCATTTTCTTCATGCTTATTATAAATTGAATTATTTTAAACTATTTTAAAATTTAGGTTTGGGGGAATGAAGAAAAAAAATGTTTTAATATAACATACGATATGTTGCGATAGCTTGAGATAACTATATTTTTAAATTTATAAATATTATAGTAAACTTAAGTAAATTTTTTTAATAATATTAATTAATTCAGGATTTGAGATATTTATATAAGAGTATAAGATTATGCTTTTACTATTTAAAATAAAGAAAATTATATTTTTTTTAAATGTTAAAGATCTTGAATTTTTTATTTGAAAAAAAAGAATTGAGACTTCATGAAAAATCTTTTTTAAGTCTAATACACATTTATCAAGGAAATGTGGAAAGATTTTAACTTTAAGAAAAGAATAGTGGAGTTCAAAATCATTAAATTTTATCAAGATATAGTAATACTCACATGACATGAAAAGAAAAAGAAAGGATTGAAAATTACTCTAAAAGAAAAAAAAATAAAAATAAAAATAAAAGAAAAACAAAAAGAAAAATATATGTGAGGAGAAGCTTGAGGAGTTGTCTAATAAAAAATTAGCTTCACTTAAATCATCTTAAGGAAAGGAAATTAATTACATTTCTAAGCTTGTTTATAAAGTATTAAGATCCTTACTGATAAAGTTCTCATAAAATTATTTTTCTTGTAATTCATCTAAGCATCTTTAATATGACAAAATACAATTATTCTTGAAATAAAGAGGAAATCAGAATTCTTAGACTTGACTACTAAATATTTTTACATTCTAGTTTTAACATATATTATTAAGAATCTTTCTAAAGTTCCATTATCGCATTTATAAAACAAAAATTATAGAAATCTTAAAGTAAAACTCACTTCCATAAGTTATAGTTTTTATATATAGTAAGAAAGGTTAATTGAGGACAAGTAAGGTTTAAGTTTAGGGGAATTACGCAAATATTTATATTCCTTAATATGCCAAAAATTTGACCCAAATTATATTTAGCGGCTAGTGGGAACAAATGTAATATGATAAAATTTAAAGAAATAGTTTTCTCATTAAGGGGTACTACGCAAGTATACGTATCGTTTCAAGTAATATATGATTTTCTATAAAAATCTCAGTATCGATCCCACAGAGAAATGTACACGAAAAGAAATGAAATTCAGGGATTTTAACTTTAAGAAAACTTTACTTAAGACTGCAGCAAATATCTAAAGTAATAGCGATGAAATTAAGTGTACTAATTTCTATAAATGCAAGTAAAAACAAATGTAATGATTTAGAAAATATATATAAAAAGAGACTTTCTTCTTGCAAATAATTCATAATCAGTGTAGGACTTCAAATGTTTAGAAATTTAAATGTGATATTGTGACAAATAGGAGCATACATATTCTTTACTTCTTTTGATGTTTAAATAATATTGACTAATCTTAAATTGGTGTCGGCATGTATAGTAGTGTTGGGTAGGTTCTAGTCTCTAACTCTAAGATTGTTCAATGTGCCCTCTCTATAGGACCTACCAGTGACCCTTAGTTCAAATCTCTAGACCAAATTGATAAAAGAATAGTCTGTCACTCTAGAAACATCAATTCTACGCTCATCAAATTTTATCTCCCTATATACTTGCACTTCCCCTCGGACGATCGCCACTGTTATTTCCAAAATAAAATGTGATACTTACAAGTCAAGAAATCTTAGCTCCATCGGGTCTATAAGTTTCCTCAACAAACAATACAAGTGACCTATTTGTAAAGTAAATGAAGAACAGGTAAAAACATCATCACAGTTTTTAGGAATAAAAGAAGTTCTAAACAAAATCAAATCATTACTTCATATTGCAAGGAGAAAGAGAGAAAACTACTATAACACATGGGAATAACAAAACAAAATATATTTATAAAACTCAAATCCAAAATACAAGTCTTAAAACAAAGATACAAATACTTATCTGAAATGTTTCTCAAGCACTCCTTTGAATTTCTTTGACTTCTTTGACTCCAACGACCCTTACAAGACTTACAAACTCTAGAAAGCACAAAGACTCACAAAGAATGGCATTTCTCCCTCAGAATTAAAGATCCACAATAGGAAAAATATAAAAAAATGGCATTTCTCCCTCAGAATTGAAGGCCTATGCGCACCGCATTCTATGGCCTGCTCTCGGGATTGAGCACCCGCCAGTTTTCAAAATTTCACAGAATCTACATAAAACCTAAAATTCTAAAATAAATTTATTGGTTTACAAACCCACTATGATTTAGCCCTCTAGTGTACTTGACGGGATAAAAATCTCAGAAGAATAAACGGATCACCTGAGCTTGTGGCCAAGGTAGAGGCGCTGCATGAAGGGCTAACAGTCTTGATCCTCGTGCTCCAACAGTTTCCCATCTCAGCGCACACAAAACTCCAACCGTTGGTCCTTCTTCCCAAAACCTTCACCGAATTCAGAAGAAGAAGTTGGGTCTTTAAGAACAATCACACAGTTGACCAAACTCAACCCGTGAAAAATCTGAGGAATGATCCCGCCAAGTTACTCCTCCGTCCCTCAAACCTCAGCCCTCACTTTAAAAAGAGGGATACCAACGTCGCTGGCCAATCCAGTACCTACAATTGACTTCCACAGCCATATTAACAGCGCTTGCGCCTAGTATTCACCGAAAATCAGAGATTGAAAGAAAGAAGAAGAACAAAACTGTCCCGTGTTTCGCTAATTATCACCCGTCTTCTCCGATCTTTCGACAATGTTGACTCTACTCTCCACCTTTGGCTATCCCCCTGCAGCTCGAGAGCAAGAGCAGGCCAATAGGAGGAGAGGGGACGCGAAGAGCATTGATGGCGTCGACTTCGTCCATGTGACCCCTTATTTTTCGCATGCCACGTTGCTTAACTGATCAGAACGCAGCAAAAATATATCATTTTTTGAAAGAGTAATTTGGATAGAGAACATACAAATATTAACATATATTTATATGATAATTAAATTATAATATCACGTAAAAAATATCACCAAAGTTAATTCTTTTATGATAAATTGCGCAGGCTAATCCATATTTTTAATGTCCATCTGCCAGGGATTTTATATTTGAAGGAATATTGAACAAGAAAAGAATGAGGTGGTAGTCTACTAACCAATTCTCACTTCTTATCTTTTGGTCAAAGACCCGTAATTTTAGGGTTTATGGAGAGATTTTATTTTTGAAGGAGTATTGAAGAATAAAAGAATGAGATGGTTGTCTACTACCCAATTCTCAGTTCTTATCTTTTAGTCAAAGACAGGATCAGAGTTTGGTAGGTTACTTGAGTAGGTGAGCTTGACAAATCAATTTTATAAGTGAGCTCTGTGGCTCACTTAGGTAAATAAGCTCGATAGACAAAAGTGACTGAGTCTTATCCTAAAAAAGAAATGATGAGCCTTTGAGGCCCATGAAATTAGTCATCGTATGTTTCAGCCCTTGGATATCATATTTGATTATAAATTTAATTACTGTCATTGTCGGATTCCAAGTCTCTCATGTGAAAAGTGAAGGGTTGTGTTAGGTAGTCGATGACAATCGTAATTTTTGTCAAAGAAATAGGATTTAGTTCACTTAAATCTTTGTGTAAATATTAGAGCGTCCCATGTAAATGACGTGTTGTATAGCCTAAATACGGTAATGTGTTCAATGGCTGCTACACCTGCTTCGGGTTGTAGTGTCAAATAAGCACGAGTTCTCACATTATGGACAGATGCAAGTAAAGATTTTAGTCCATGAAACTATTATTAGGATAAGATCTTGAAATATAGATACTCTCACAGGTAAATTAATAGAAGTAGTTGATATTATGGTTCATAGGAAGATAGTTATCTTATATATTCAAGAAACTAGATGAGTTAGTGGTGCGTGATTTTTGTGGTGCGCTGTAAATATCTTTCAATAGTAAAATACACACACGACAACACGAATAGTAAGTATGCAATTTAATCCCAATATAAATAAATTCAGTATAAATAGTTTTATATTTTAAAATCTTTAAGTTGTCAAATCGTACTAATAACGCAAGTATACGTATCGTTTAAGTAATAAAGGACTCTAATGGAGTATCGATCCCACGGGGAGTTGGAAATTCTTATGGTTATAATTTCAAACACAATATTTAAACTACAAAACTTAAGTAATAATAACAAATCTAAAGTAAATTTAATGTATGCTAAATGAAATGCAGTTGAAAGAGCTAAGTTAACTAAGCTATTTTTCAAACATCAAAAGTAAACTTTCTAGACTAAGCAGAGTTTTGTAATGAAGAGTTCAAATTTAAGAAAGCATCATTCCCCTTTACAATGAGTTTATGGATTGTGAAGTAATTAAAATCATTTAAAATCATATATAAAATTGTATTGTGTAAAATAGAAGCAATCATGTTTTTTACCCTCTGATAGTGCATAAAGAACATTTACTAATCCAGAGTTTGGTCCCTAAATACGTAGTTACGTTGGGATGATAATGGTTATCACTCCATAACTCCCACTTTTCCCTCGCCTGAGGTCCCACTTTTCCCTCGCCTGAGGGCTAACAATCTCACTTTAGTTTCCAAGCAACTCGATCATATTGGAGATTTTAGTCTATCATCCTAAAATCTCCAATTATGTGTCCATCAAATTATATTTTCCAATTTATTTACACTCAACCCCATGGATTACGGTTGACCTCACTTTTGGTTTAGGTTTAGTTTTTCCTCTTTAGTAGCCTATGGTCTAGCCATAGGATTTTCTTGTTGACTATTCTTAAGAAACTAGAAAAGGAACCATCACCATTAAAAATTCTAAACTCCCTTTTTCTCAACTTGAAGCTCTATATATTGGCCCTAACCTCTAGCACTTAGTAGGTGGGGTTATTATGGGGGAGCTCAAGGAGAGTTCCCATAGGACTATTTGACCTTAGGGGTGGCCCTGGGTGCTTTTCTGGAGCTAAGGCACTCACTCTCACTCACAATCACTCACAAATATAAACCCAAAATTTTTTTACTTTGATCACTTGATCTTTTGGGAGACTCATGTAGATGGTCTCCTAAACCCACTAGCCCTAGGCTAGGGTTTAGTTATGAGCAGTACATAGAGGACAAAAATGGGGTTTCCATTGGTCCATAACTGATATATGGTGGTTGGTACCCTAACCCTACAAAAAAATTCAACTTGGCCTTTTGCCCATAAATCCCCCCAGATTACCTAAATACCCTTGAAACTCCAAATTCACCCAAAATACTCATATTTGTTCAAAAATCATTTCAAACCTTTTAAAAATACCCAAGTTACCCAAAAATTCAAAATTTACCAAAATACCCCAAAATGACCAAAATTACAAAAATACCCTTGGCACCCTAAATTTACCCAAAACATCCAAAATCATTCCAAATGTCTCCAAAACCAATTTGGACCCTTCAATTGAACCCAATTTTGTCAATTTGATCTTTTTGACCAAAACCCCCAAATTGCCTTTAAGGGCCCAATTTCCCCAAATTTACCTCAAATGTCCATCAATTTGAGCCCACTTTTCTTCAATTTCAATTATAAACTTAAATTCACATTTCATACGACCAATTTAAACCAAATCCAAGCCTAAATGGCCCGTTATTTGAGCTCAATTTTATTCTAAGTCAAACCCCCAATTTTGGCCCTATGACTTAATTCCACCAAATTGAACCTCATAGCCTACTCAATTTGCCCCAATTTGAATCCTAAACTCTTAATAACAATCCTAAAAATCCAACTTGACCTTCAATTGGCCTTGGTAAAGCCTTAAGCTCCTTTAATGTTTGCCCCAAATCCAAAATTTCCCAAATTTCCCCCAAATTTCCCCCAAATTAGCCATGCCTCCAAATTCAACCAAATTGATTGCCCTAACCCAAAATTGACACCCAATTTATATTGAAAACTCTTCATGATGTTCCTATAAACCATTCACAGTAATCAATTTGTACTTAGCCCAAGCCTAGCCCAATCTAGACCCAAGTCGAGCTCAACATATCCAAATTGACCAAAATTCCAAAATCCTTCAAATTGAACCCCGAATCGAACTCAAAATCATTTCAATATTTCACTAAAAACCTTCATTACAATCATCTACACAATGTTGATCAGTTAGTTGGGCTTAAATTTATGGCTAGCCTAACCCAAGCCCAACCTTTGGTCATTTGGACCCACATTGGATCCATAGACCAAAATTAGCCTAGCCACCCTAAAGCCACCAAATTTATGACTCCACAACCACTAAACACATTCCATGGACTAGGCTAAACCCTCTTAGACCATACATGGTGAGTTATGGACCATTGGATCCCTAAATTAAGGGATTAATGCCCATTTATGTGCCTTAACCAAAAATCTCCCCCATCATTACTTGTCATTAAGGGTTAAACATAATTAACCCTCTCACTGGCTCACTTGACCTCCTAGCCACCTCCCCTGGCCCTTCCGACCGGCCTAGTCATCGAAGCACCTCAAAATTAAGAGCCACCATCCCTAAATCAAACTCAATCTCAACCCTAGGGGCTAGCTCACCCTAAATAATCCTTAGAGCTTCTTAGCCCACTACCTCAGCAGGCTTTTGCACCCAAAGCCAGGCCCTGAGCTCCCCTCTCCGACCATGGCTATAAAATGACATCTTCACGACCAAAAATGGGGTGCTGCAATTTTCTTAAGGAGAGCCTGCCCAATTGCTCCCATAGCCTCTTTGAGACCTCCACAGTGCAAACCAACCACCTCCTTACCCTAATTCCCATCACCGGAGCTCAATTTTTTAGCTCGATTCCGACCAGAAACAGGACAAGTTTGGCCACACCTCCATAGTTCACCAAATCTCAATTAAACTTGCCCGCACCTTCACCACTGTGAAAGAAGACAAAGCCCCATCAAAGCCCCCTCACGGAGAGCCTCTACCCTAGACTTTGATAAACACCCAAATTCAGTCTTGATCGAATTTGGGTCTAGCATTTCACCACAGCAAGAGGCTTCATCCCTAGCCTCCTTGGACCTCCACAAACGTGTCTAGCACCTCTGATTGAAGCTTCACTTCTAAGAACAAAGGTATTGACTCCCCCCTCTTCCCAAGCCTATTTTGACTCTTCATGGGATCAAAGTTAATTTAATGGCATGATTATTGTATGACTCAGAACACAACTTATCTAACACTCCTTCTTAAGAAAATCCCTTGAAGTTCCTTTTAAGCACTTTTTCTCTTTACAATCACACTCAATTCTCTCTTAGAAATGTAATAAATAATAAATCTCTCGCATTCCCTCTCCTCTAACAACTCTGGAAGAAAAACCTAAATCTTCCTCGAAGACTCTCTTTCACGCCATTCTTACTTCTCCTATTTAAACCTCTCGCCCCCCTACTTTTAAAACTCTCTAGACTCTCCTCTATTAATTAGGGCCAACATTACTTTCAAAAAGAATTTAAAATTCCCTCCTTTTATTTCCCTAAAAGGCACAGCTCTTCACACCAAGAGACAAGTCCCTTCATCCAAGAGACATATCTCGTCATTCAAGAGCTTTTCCAAAGTGTCTAGATGCATTAAATTACTCAATGAGGCATTTGAATTGATTGGAGCCTTCTAGAACCGATTAAAAATAGTCAATAACTGCCTTAATCCATCTTAACTCGTCTCTGGCGCCTTTCGCTCTAACCTACTGAAGTCCGCACTGTTCTCTGGATTCTGGCACCTCTGACGCTGCTTCTCTATAAAATGGTGCCTCTGGCACCAACTAATTCACTAAAATAATGTGCAATTTTATATATTCATTTTATGTTTAAATTTGGTGATATTACGCTTTAAAGAAGGGTATTTTTATGTTTTATTGCAGGTATATCGATTTTAGGCAGTTGAAGAAAAAAAGATGAAATTTGGAGTCAAAATGAAGCATTTCAGCATCTTGGTGCTAGAGGCATCATTTTCTACAGAGTAGGTGCCAAAGGGGCAAGAAGTGTTAGAATCTATAATAGTGCGGACTTCAGTAGGCTGGCACCAGAGACGAAATAAAATGGAGTAAGACAGTTAGTGATTATGTTTTAGCGGATTTTGAAGGCTTCAATCAATTTAAACACTCTATGGAGTGATTCTATGTATTTAGACACTTTGGAAAGGCTCTTGAATGAAGGGACTTGTTTCTTAGTGTGAAGAGGTGTGCATTTTGGAAAACAAGGAAGGAATTTTGAATTCTCTTAAAAATGAAGGCCGACCCTAATTTAAAAGAGAGGGAAGAGTCAAGATAAGAGGGCGGTGAGAGGTTTGAAGAGAAGAGTTGGCGTGAGAGAGAAGTCTTGAGAGAAGAGAGGACTTTCTTCTAGAGCTGTAAGATGAGAGGGAAGGTGAGAAATTTCTTCTTTATTACATTTCTAAGAGAGAATTGAGTATGACTGTAAAGAGAGAAAGTGCTTAAAGAATACTTCAGGGGATTTGCTTGAGAAGGAGTGTTAGATAAGTTGTTTTCTTTTCTTTTTTTGCTTTGTAAACTTGTTTCTATATATAAAATCTATGTTTTGTCGTATCCTTCTCATGAATTCTGAGTAGTCTTCTTTATCTTTTTCTTTATAATGAGATAAAGTTTTGTGAAAAATTAATTTTGTTACATAAGGTTTTAAATGTCAATAAATTGTGATGATTCAAACTCTAATCTTCATTTACATTTTTATATGGTCCTAATTGAAATGTTAAAATTTTTTGAGAAACATAAGATCTGAAAGGGCTATGCTTTCTACAACAAGGTAAGAGTCACATTCAATTTCATGAGTGAGAATGTAGTCTATGGGGTTGCATGCAAATAAATAGGGAAATATAATTTATAAGTTTTCATTTTTTAATTCAATTTACATGCATATAAAATTTACTTTATCAGGCAAAAAAATTTCATTTTTGTAAATGGTTTGCAAAGTAGTGTATTCCACAAGATAATTAATTCGATTGAGCTAGGATTACTCTCAACCTAAGAGTATTGAGGGCAATCACATTCTTAAAATTCATCAAATAGTATCATCGGTCCTTATTCTATCTTTTTATTAAAGGTCCTTGAAGTAGGAGATACTATTCTAAAATCTCACATCGTATCCCTTGTTTTAGGACACATTAACATTATTGTCATTGCCCTACCACTTAGACCTCAAACTTATAGAAGCCCAATTCTCCATATGTGGCAAAAACAAATATCCCTAGTTACTCTCTAGGATTTAATTACCTTAGAGAAGATTCCAATCCTTGAGCATTGGGTCAATTAATGTAGAATAAGTAGTGTAGGACATTTCTATTGATTTGGGTGAATTATCGGGTCTCGAAGCATAACTTGGTGGGTCCCTACAAGTTTTAATGGATGATTCTTTTGTGAAAAGAATAATAAGTTCACTTGTCTGTCAAAATATCCAAAAGATCACAGAGTGTTTTGGGCCTAACCCTAAACAACTATTTAAAACCCTTTGAAACATTTCTAATTTATTTGAACTTATTATATTGCTCAATTAATATTTGAAGTTAATCTAAATTCAATAAATTAATACACCCTATGCTCAATGAACCTTAATATCTTAATTATCCCAAGAGCGGGTACTCAGACATTCACTTGATGTTTTTTTTAAGAGTTATGTAAGTGGATGCCAATAAGGGAAAACTAAAGTCATTAAATATATTGGACTCACAATTAAAGTTGGGCTTTTAGTTTCTTAAAGGTATTCATGATTAATTTAGTTTCCTTTTCTAAACCTCATTAAACAAATTTTAAATCAAGCCTAACTCATTACTAAACTCTTAAGTCCAATTATTGGGGTAAATTTGCAATAATTAAAATGTTGAATTAGAGGTATTTAATTCTTATTAAAAACTCATGCTTATCATCTAATCACAAATTAAGGGGCTTCATATAAGTAAGTTATTATCTTCCTAGCTCCAGCCCACTACCTTAGAATCATCCAATTAGGTTAACCTCCAAGTCACAATAATTTAAAAAAAAATTACAATTTTACTCATGTTAAGAAAATGTGATAAGTTGTTTTCTACCTCTTACCCCTTATGTTTCAAATATCCAAAAGTGGTCATTATGATCAAATTACCCATTTAACCTCTGACTAATCCTAAAATTTAATTAACGAAACAAAATCCCAAAATTACTCATTTAATAAAACTCATTTAATAAAACTCAAATGACTTTCAAATTTTTATGGCACCCAACTCATGGGTCAATTAAAATATCAAAGAATAAATTATGATTTTTTTAATTTTATTTAATTTTTAATAATTATTTTAACTCAAAAATTAGAATTTTCAATAATAATTTTTTCAATTAATCAAAGTAAATTTTTTGCTCTTAGGAAAATTATTAGAGTTTCACATTGGACAATGGACCACTTGAATCAAATTTCATGATTTTTTTAGTTATATTTTAATTATTATAATTATTTATTGATTTTAGTGATTAATTAAATAAAAAATATAATTTAACTTTAAAAACTAGTTTTTATTTTTCTAAAAATCTCTCTATGCCCAGAGAACTCAAAGAAATAAACTTTTTTATTTTTATGATTTTTATTTAATTTATTATAATTATTTTAATGAGAAATTAAGAAAATAAATTTTAACATTTAAAAAAAATGCATAACTACATTAGAAAAATAAGGAAAAAAATTTTAAAGGATCCCAAGTGATCAAGAAACAATTTTAAACACTTTAGTTTAATTTTACATTTTTGCAAAATTTTAATTATTTTTAATTAACTTTAAAAAATAACTCAAAAATGAACCATTTATTTTAATACCTACTTTATTTTTCTCAGGTTCCCCTAATCACAAGGAACTCTTAAAATTATTTTCATAAATTTCCTAATTATATTTTATTTATTATAATTATTTTTAGCAAAAACCCCATTTACCTTGAAAAATAGACTTTGATATTAAATATAACTAAAATGGGTTTCAATTTTAACAGAGGATTTAGATGATCATTATTTACAGTGTGGAATAATTTTTACAATTGTTTTTGGATTATATCATATTTATTTAATTTTTTATGATTTTTAAATACTTAATTAGCTATGATAAACATAATTATTCAAACTCCCCTTATATTTTTTCTAGAGTCCTCTGACCACAGGGAACCTACCAAATAAATATCATATTTTTATAAATTTTAATTTAGTTTATAATATTTTAAATAAAAATAGACAATTAGCATTGAAAATTAGGGCTTTTAGGGCTAGAGTTTTTCTCTGAGATTGAAAAATTAGAGGACGTCTCTAACCACATGTAAAATAAGCCCTCCAAATTTCAGGCCAAGGTAATCAATATTTAATTAAATATAAGTAAAATACTCTCTGGAGTATATAATTAACTAAAAATAAAATACATGGTAATTAATTTTTAATTTTGGTTCATAATTTTTTTACTTTATTCACTGAGAAACATGGTATATTTATTTTATTTTTAGGAATTTTCTACACCAAGTTATGGATTTTTAAAGTTTTTTAATATAATTAAATCAACGATGCCCTACTTTCTACTTATCCATGCGGCCTCTACGTCAACTTCGGCGTCTCTGAAAGAACACACGTCGCATTCCCATTCGACGCCACCTTTAGCATTAACTGTCACGTGGCTCGCACTTTATGAACAGATCCCTCGTCTGACTCCTCCTTCTTTGTTCAATTAATATACGCACAAATGAACGACATCTGTTCAGCATCCCCATCTATTCTAAATTAAGAATTGTCCAACTTCTAAACCTAAGATCTCAATCAATACTCAACCAGATCACATAGGGTTTGTTCCTATAGCTTCATCTAGTCAAGGCGAACCTATCTATATGGTTGATCAAGCTTGAAACAAAAGTCCACTTCATAATTGATGAAATCGAGTCTAAAATTAGGGATTTTGAAATATACCTTTCCTCAAGAGGTGAGGCTTCGATTGGGTGCTTGTGGAAGCTTCAGTAGAGTTCAATGAACCTCCTCAAAGTGTCACCTTCCTCTGGTATAGAATCTGAGTAGGAAATCAACTGACAGATGATGCAACTTTGGTCTAGAAGTGGGTTAAAGGGCTCAAAGGATGGGCTTTCAGTGGCAAACTTCCTCTTTTGGTTTGAGGAATCTTAAGGGTGATTTAATTACTGGATTTTGAACTCAAAGTTCCAGCAAGACTGTGATTATGGAGGGTTATAAATAATAAGATTGGACTCATGAAGGAATGAAGAGGCTCAGAAAGGATTTTGGAAGAATCTCCCCAAGGAATTGGAAGCTCCCTTTCAATGATCGAAAGAGGGGTATTTTATATCCATGGCCAATGGGTGAGCCCTGGGCTTTAATTGGCTAGTCTCTAGAAGCTGAGGTTGAGGGTTGAGCAGTGCAAGCATCCAATAGGGAAGTGCCACAAGGGATAGGCTCAATTTTGGGTTCAAAGATGTGATGCCCTACTCATTTTTGAGCTCTCTAGTGACTAGGGCAGCTAGCCAAGACCGGGGTGGTGGCTAGCCGAGTTAGGGGAGCTAGAGGGAAGTTTAATTGCGATTAAGATAGATGTTTAGTCAAGTGATGCAAAGCTTGAGTCATTTGGCCAAATATAGGAAGTGATCCCCCAAAACATGGGACCCTTGGTCCATGGCACCTTTAGGGTGAGCTAAGAGGATCTAGGTTGGTCCATAGAGTCTAAATGACTGATGTGGTGATCCAAGTTGGGTTAGACCATGTGGCTCAAAGTGAGTTTAGGGTTTGGGTGTTTGGGTTCAAAATATGGGATGCAGCTTGAAATTAGGTTTGGCCTTGGCTAGAGATTATATCTAGGTCAATTGATTGGTTAATTGGGTGTAAAAGATTATTATGAGGCATTTTGAAGTCAATTGGGTTAAAATTGGGAGGTTATGAAGTTTGATTTTAAGAAATTTGGATTTTGGTGTAAAGTTGAGGGTTTTGGTTTGAGTTGAATTTAGGCTTGGTTTGAGTTTGTGTATAAAATAATTGAGGGTTCAATTTTGTCTAGGGGAATGTTATGAAGAGTGGAGGAAGTGAATTTGGTGGAATTGAATGGGTTAGGGAGTTCAATTTGATGGAATTTTTGCTTAGGGTCAAATTGGGGCATTTGAATTATGCTTGAAATTTGGACTTGGAATTGGATTCAATTAGGTTAGATTTTGATTTCAATTGGGTTGGTACATAATTAAATTGATTTGGATTTGAAATTTGGAGATTTTGAAATCAATTTGGTAGAAATTGGTGGTGAATTAGGGGAATTTGGGCCTTCAAGGGTAAAATTGGGATTTTAATCAAAATTGGTCAATTTGGTCAAATTGGGCCAATTGGGTAGTTATGTTTGATTTAGGAGATGTTTGGAATGATTAGAGAGAGTTTGGGAATTTTTTGGGACATGAGGGGAATTTTAGTAATTTTGACAATTTTGAGGGTATTTTGGTAATTTTGAGAATTTTGGGGTGTTTTGGGCAATTTGAGTGGTTTAAAATGGTTTGGAATGATCTTTGGATAGAATTTGAGGTTTTGATCATTTTAGGAAAATTTGGGTTCCAGGTGTATTTTGGTAATTATGGAAACGTTTGGGGCTAAAAGGCCAAAATTTAGAGTTTTGGTAAAATTGGGGTATAATGAGAAAGCCAGCCACAAAATTACCCTTATGGCGCCATGATACCAAGATAATCCCTATTTTAGAACTTACATGTGTTGGTCCTACCCAAAGGCTAAGGGTTTGGGGGACCAACCACATGAGTTTCTAAAAAGAGTAGGAGATCAGACTAAGCATGTTTGGTTAAGGGCTTAGGTTGTGAGTGAAGGTGAGGGGTTCAATTGTGTGTGTGTAAGACTAACCAAGAACTTACCACCGAGGATTAACCTAAAGCCAAACAGTCCATAGAGGACTCCTCTTGAGCTCCCTGATTCATATAGATATAGATGTAAAATGCGATGTATGCGATTATATGATTAATTTCTTTAATAGTTATTTTTAATTTACAACAAAGCCAAAAACTTGATCCAAAGCAAAAGCTAGGTTAATCTTTCACTATGAAGCAAATAAGAATGCAGTTATAATATTTCAAAATGGGATACTAAGCAAGTATACGTATCATTATCAAGTAATATAGAATTTTCTGATTAAGTCTCAAATATCGAACCCTCAGGGAGGACTAAATTTAGATAACATAATTTTACTTAGCATTATATTCTTACTTAAACTTAAGATGCTAAAATAGGAATGAAATTTGATTTTTTGGTAACTTTTGATAATTGAAAATAAAGTAAGTGACTAAGTAACTTAACTAAAATACTTGCAAGATGAAGACAATATTAACAAAATATCTTTTTCCTTATTATGAAGCAATGATAAATATAAAAATTATGTTGTGGAAGTATGCTAAATGTGTTGTTCCACATATGATAAATAATATTCTTTACCATTACTAAAGATGTTATAAAAAACATTGACTAATCTATAGTTTGAATATTCTTGAAGACCGGCTAGGCATGGAAGATATTAGCTCTCACTCTAGAGTTCATCTTCTCCCTCCACCTAGGGGCTAACATCTCGTATCAAAACCTAAAACTATAAATCAAATTGAGAGCTTTAGTCTATCACTCTAAGGTCCTCTAATTCTACACCCTTGAAAAGTTTATTGTCCTATTTATTTGCACTCATCCCCATACTACATTCTCATTCATGAAATTAATCTGTGATTCAAACCATTTGTTGACTGAGACAATACCATCTCGAATCTTACATGTTCTCACAACAGGTATTAATATCTTAATTAGCCAAATGAAAGTAAATGAAGAGCAAGGTTTCAAATCATCACAACTTCTTCCAATAATGTAGTCTAATACTTCACACAACTTCCTTTAGATATTTAATCACTTATCATTTTAAGGAAAAAGATAAAGAAAACTACTCAGAATTTATGGATAAAACACAACCACACATGAGATTAAAAGTGGAAATCATACGCACAAACAATAAATTTAAATTAAAACATAGTGTAAACACAAAGATAAACACTTATCTCAAATTCTCTCCACCAAATGTTTTAAAGTTTCTTTGAATTATCTTCCTTTTCTCACAATACAAAGTAACACTCCAAATAAAATAAAATAAAATTAAGGTGGCCGGCGGTGGCGGCAACGTTGGTGGCTGTAAAGTTTGATGGGTTGCTGGCCTCTTTTTTGGAAAATCTAAGTCTTTTCTTATAAAAGTCTAAGGGGTGCTTTGGTGTCACTTCAAAAAGGTGTCTTCATTCAATGAATCTTCTAGAAATTGTCTCCTCATAAGTCAATTGAATGAATTTTTGTGTCCATGGGATAATTCCCATGTTTTTATCAAGGGTTGCTTCAAACACCTCTTCAAAATTCCTCTATAATGAAATAAATCATCAAGTAACCACTTCTGGCGCTTAAGCGCGTGGTACCTGACACTTAGGAGCGGAGCCTCTAGCGCTTAGGCACCCCAGTTCATTTTTGCACCTTTCTTTATTTTTGCTCCAAATTTGACCATTTTTCACTCCTTTTAGCATTTTTCATCCATTTGATTGTACATGAAAGAAAAATACACAAATACCTTTCATCAAAGCGCATATCTCAAAAATAGGTATAAAAATGTGTATAAAAATACTATATATTTTAGGTGTATCAAAACCTTCCAAACTTAAGAGGTTACTTATCCTCAAGTCAGTCAAGTGACCTTTCAATCTTTAAAAACCAACATAAGTAGATAATGTATATGAGTTTCTTTAGAAGTTACCAAAATTTTGATGTAGAAATATAGTAGTCCAATCTAGAAAAAATATTAGTAAATGAGATTAACTCACAGTTTAGAAATTTTTAAAGTTAAGAAATATGAAAATATGAGTTCCTATCAAATTCAAAAATATTGTATATTTTTTTAAATATAGAGTTTAGGCATTTTATCATCTGCATTTAAAAATTTTTATTAAGCATAATTTTACTCACTATATTATATCCTTAAGCTTAAGAGTTTCTTAAGTCTTATACTTTAAGAAGATCAGATGTGGAACTAATTTTTGATTAGGCACTAATCAACAAGCTTCTCCTTCCTTTTTCAACTTTTTCTTTTCTTTCCTTTTCTTTTTCTTTTTTTTTCTTTTTCTTTTCTTTTTCTTTTTCTTTTCTCTTTCTAGCAAGGATTACTATATCTGGATAGGTCTTTAATGGTTTTCAATTCCACTCTTCCTTTCCTAAAGCAAAGAGTTGATATTTTCTTGCATTTAAAAAACATAGTAATAGTTTTGAAAATTAATTTCAATAAAAGAAATTTAAGTTTTGAAAATAAAATGTTTAAATTTCTACATTTTTCAAAAATAAATTTTATAATACTGAAGATAGGTACACAATACTTGGCATTTTCTACACTAAAAAATTTTAACTTTAAGTTTTTCTTCATTACTATGAATTTTAACTAAATTCTCTTACTTATTTCTAAAGTCAAAATTTTACTTCCCTAATATAACTTCATATACATAATCATTTTTCAAATCAAAATCAAATTTATTTGAAATACATTTAAGAATCAAATAAACTTTTAAGTCTTTTTAGAAAAAAAATTTCATCCCCCCTAACTTAATTTTTTTAAAAGAAATAAAACATTTTAGCTTCATATATAAATAAACAGGAATGAAAACTAACTATAACTTGCTTGCAAGAATTTTTATATCCTTAATATGCAAGTACAAAATATAAAAATAGGAGTAAAAATTTAATTGATCAAAATTTAATATTCTTAACATATAGAGATTCATCAGACTTCTATGTAGTGGAGTATAACATAAAAACAAATAACACACTAACAAATATACATGACTACAACATAAGAAAAATAACTGGCAGTAAATTGAGATTTTTAAACATGCAGATTTTAAAGTAATAAGTTAGCTGAATTCTAAACCTTTCTAAGATTTCAAATTTAAGTTTAGCAAACACTAACTAAATACAACAACAAAATTAAAACAATTACTACCACATATAATAACTACTTACTAAACACAAAAACACAAATAAATCACAGTAGGTGTACAAAACAAAATAGTCTCAACAATAACAACCGAAAACACAATGCAAAGTACAGAATAACTGCACAACAGTTCATAACAACACATAAACTACAAACATAGAACAGAACTAAGATCCAAACTAATCATTACCCTCTTCTTCATCACTACCGTCACTATGCCAAACAATTGTAGGCTCATATGGCATATATTTGGGATACTGAGAAAATACTACATCCTGATTACCTCTATTGAGATGCTCCATAGCTATGTTGTACTCCTCCTCATAATCACTTCATCTCTTCATATATCCATCCTTATGCTATGCAAAGTGTTCTAAACTTAATACTTTATATGCAGTGATGTTGACGTTGTCCAAAATCCTCTGTAATATCTCTAACTGAGAATCTTATCTAGAAGCCTGACCCCGTGATGTAGAAGCATATGAAGTATAAGCTCGTGAAGTAGAGGCAGCAGAACTACTGGAGAATCCATCCTTCCAATCAAAAATAGAATGATGTGAATGAGTCTTCATATTCACACTGGTAATGGGCTTCAGTGGCTGTAAGATCTCCTCCCAACTATCATATCTAACACCAGCCTGCTCGCATAAAGAAAAGATCAAGGATGTGAATCCCAAACCTGCAGTAGTAGCAGTAGCTGCAGAAATGATAATATCTTCATAAATTAATCCTCCAATATCAATAGGGTTGGACTACTGAATACAGTAGTTCAAAGTTTTAAATGATTTATAGGCATCAGATGAGCAGAAATAAAATAATGCCATGCCTTTGCAGTGACATCCAACTTTGAAGTAGAAAAGTTTACTCTTCTTTCATTCGTAATCTTCCATAATCCTCTCCAAGCAGTCAAAGATGAAATAATCTCATCTAGCTCCTCCTTACTAGTACTATAGTTTGAATAAAAACACAAAGTACTCGAGGGCAAGTGATAAAATTGATTAATTATCTTAGGAGAAAATAATATTATCTTCCCCCTCACCATAACTCCTTCCTCATCAGCCTCCGAGAGATTAGCATAGAACTCTTGTACCACAGAAATCATGGCGATAGCAGAAAAAGAATAGAACCACTCCCACTGACAGCTAACAATCAACTCTTCAATAACTCCTCCCAGACATTTGAAACATTGCTCATGAATTAATTTCCTCGAATGCAGTGCATCACTGTATCAATCCTGAACTCTCAAAATAACAAATTTACTTAAATCGAATGGAGCTTTTCCCTTGCTTCTCTTCATTCCTAGTGTCATTTTCTAAAAAAATGTATAAAATTCAAAATAAATTCCACAATCAACTCCAAATCACTAAACTCATGTCCTAAAAGCTTAAACTAACAAATCCAAGCATTTTCCATGAAATTTTTTTTCAAATTTTCACCATGAATAGTGATTTTTGGGTAGCTCATGAATGTGCTCAAGATACATGGTGAAAATAAAAATTTTTTGCATATAAGTGAAGCTCTTATCTCAAGGAGATCAAATATAAAAATTTTGGCTTGAATCAACTAATAAATCTTCAAATGGGTGTTTCCCTAGCTTCTAATTCGCAAAAAACTGAGGAAGAAGGTGAAGAGAGGTGTGATGATGGTGTTTTTCGGCCAAAAATTCACTTAAAATCATTTGCAAACTGATTTTCATGAATCAGCGCTTAAGCCCGAATGGTTTGGCGCTTAGGCACTATTCTTTCTGTTTAGACAGCGCTTAAGCGTGGGTTTTGGCACTTAGGCACCAGTGCACAAATTTTGATTTTTTTGATTTATGTGAAATGCACGTCAGGCCTAAGTCAACCAACCCTATATGGTCTTAAAAATCTGTAATAACTATTTCCTCCCCTTTTTATTTTTTCTCTTACTCAAGATTCACCAATTTAAACTAATTCAAATCTTCACTAAATAACACAAAATTTTACACAAACAAAACTTTTATATTAATTCACGAATGATGACAAACACTTTCAAATATATAAATTTTCAATCCAAATAGTCTTGAATGAGAAAATTCCTAAACATAATATTAGATCTTAATAACATAACACATAAAGGAAGAAATGCTAGACCACAACAGAAGTTAGTTCAACATAAACATAGCATATGTTTAGGATTATGACCTAATAACACATAATCAACATACTTTTTCTTTTTTAATTTCAACACTTTTTCAAAATTTCATAACAATTTTAATTACAAATGATGTTTTAAAACTTTGATAAATAAATAATAACATAATAATAATACACCTTTTAAGATTTACTAGAACCCCTCGGATGAGGTAACCTACGGTTGCTAACAAGAATTCCTAGAGCTAAATAAATTTGACTGCTTGTGTAGACTAATTTAATTCAAAATTAATAGTGGTGATGGGATGGTGGAACCATTGGATCTTGAGTAGTATCGCTTAACATAATTAAAATATTCCCCCACTTGAATTATTTTGACAATGATGAACCTCAATTCAAAGTACTTTGCACAAGATCACACTAAATAACAAAAGGACTTAAGAGAGATTGTTCTAAGCATAGTTCTCTCTTATAATCTTTTCTTGGAATGAGGTGATGACACGATCAAGTGGTGAAAAATCTTCAGACGACTGTCAAGACTCCAACATGAAGCGAAGGATCATCTTCAACGGAATCTTTTCATAGTCTTAAACAACTTAAACCATTTAGAACTTTAAAGTTGTCTGTCTAACACGACGTAAATCCTCACTCTAACTTCTAGGATTTCGTACAATTGTATATCATGTGAATATAAGTCCTAAAATTTTTTTAGGGTCTAATTATAGTACTTCCAAAAAAGTGTAACCAAACAATATGATAGCTCAGGAAGTCATTAAGGTTCGCATCGGGATCTATGACATCCCCTGCTTCTTGCTCCTTTTAATTTCAAGATAACTATTCATATTTGATCCACTCTCATTTAATTTTTTTCCATAAATAACCTTGAAAACTCAACTTTGACTTCTGAAGACAAAAAATTCTGATCTTAATCGAGAGTTATCTTAAGTGACTTTGGTCATTTAAGATGTAATTAACTATAGGGCTTAGCTTTATTGGGAATTAGGAACTGAGTAAAATAAACCCTATCTAATCATCATATTATGAAGAAGAATTTTTTTCACAAAGCTTGTAGACTAAATGAATTTCATAAATTTCTTAGTTTAAATAGTCGAGCCTAATAACAAGTGACGTGTTTATCTTTTGGAGTGGTGTATTACTTGTGATATAGTGATAAATTATCTAAACTATTTATGAATGAGATTTATCTGGTCTCATTTTTCTAAATCAAAATATTATTTCTTAAAATGAAATCCAAATTATATATCTAATAAATTAAATTATTTAAAAAAAAATCGACAAAGTTCAATTGGGTATTTGTAGGCCATGGGGCCTTGATTATAGCTTAAAGAAGCTTTAAGGCATCAATCATTGGATACATGATGATATGGCATGGTCAAACCTTGAAGCCAATGAGCTTTGGATATGTGGATAATCAAAATTTCTAGGCAGTTACCCTTCATGTGTTCTTTAAGCTTTGTCTAGCTTCCTTGAAAAGCTTGGTAGTTGGTTCGATTAGTGAAAGTAAGCACAATTTGAGAGTTATGTTGGCTATGAGAGTTGGATTGATGAGCTAATGGAATTTGGACACTTGTGTGACTCAAATAGATCTTGGTTATAATCGAGCATAGATTGGCTTGCTTAGGCTGGCAATGAGCTCATGGTAGGCTTGTGAATGAATCAATATTAGTTCGATTGGGTTAATTTGGAAGGAACCAAGTTAAGCTTGAAAGTGAGATAGTGTTGGACATTGGATTACTCGGATTTGGCTTGACATGCATTCTTTGAATTAAATTTTAAATGTGTCTTGGATTATCTTAGCTTAGATTGATTTTGGAATGGAATTTTATGATTTGAATTGGGTGTAAATGGGTTTGTAATTTGACAATTAAAAATGTGTAGATTTAGATGGTGGTTAAGGAGAAAGAAGTAGCTAATGGTAGTGTGTGTATTTGAGTGTGGTTAGGGGATTTTACGAAGTGATTATGTTCAATTTGTGATGTGGTTTGCTAAATGTAGGAGAAGATATGGAGTTTGGAGTTGGAGTTTGGGTTTTGGGAAGACTTAGAACATGTGGTGTGGCGGGTGAATTTAGTGTGTTAATTTTGCAAATATTTTTCAATATTACAAAATACACACGATAGATATAATAGCGAATATGCAAATTAATCCAAACAAAATAACTTTAGTTAAAATAGTTTTATCTTTTAAAAATCTTTAAACTATCAAATCCCCTTTAAAAATAATGCAAGTATACGTATCACTCAAGTAATAAAGTACTCTAATAGAGTCCTAGATATCGATCCCACAGGGAAGTTGGAAATACCTATAAATAAGTTCTTAAGATTATAATGTAAAGTAAAATTTTTAAACAAAAAAAAGTAAAGTGTAAGTTTAATATTAAGTGACAAGTGAATGGTAATTAAAATGCAGTTGAAATACGAAGCCAACTAACTAAATACTAAACTTTAAAAAGTAAACTTACAAAAATTAAACTAAGTTTTTATAACGGAAAGTTCAAGGTTAAGAAAGCATTATTCCCCTTCACAATGAGTATATTGATTATGAAGAAGTTAAAATCATTTGAAAATATATATAAAAATTGTTTTGTGCTAAATAGGAGCAATCATATTCTTTACCCTCTTCCGAGTACAAAAAGAACCTAGACAAATCCAAAGTTTGGTCCCTAATTCTGTGGTTAGGCTGGGAGAATACCGACTACAATTCCAGAGCCCCCACTACTCCCTCACCCAAGGGCTAACAATCTTGCATTAGTTTCCAATCAATTGGATTAAATTGGGGATTTTAATCTGTCACCTTAAAATCTCCAATTCTGCATCCGACAAAGTATATTTTTTCTATTTATTTGCACTCAACCCCATGAATGAGATACTTACTAATACTCCTAAAACATATAGTATTTTTAGACACATTTTTATACTTATTTTTGAGATATTGCGCTTTAATGGAAGGTATTTTTGTGTTTTTCTTGCAGATACAGGTAAAAACGGTAAAAATGCTTAAAGGAGTGAAAAAGGATCAAATTTGGAGCAAAAGGTGAAAAATGTGCCAATGAGTTTTGGCACCTAAGAGTCAGATCCGATGCTTAAGCATCGGGTAAACAGATAAGGCCACGCCTAAGCACCAGAGATCCCGTGCTTAAGCGCTAGTGGCAGTTACTAGAAGAGTAAAGTCGGTTTTTACGAAGTTTGAAGAGGTTTTTGAGGCACCCAATGGCTTAATAGGTGGTTATAACAACCATGGACGAAAATTATCACAAAAGGTTGCATCTCTTGGGGAAATACATTGAATCTAGACATATTTTGAAGAGTTTCCAAGGCACCTCTTGGAAAACTATAAAAGCAAGAAGAGAAGACTTTGAAAAGAGCCTTGAAAGTATTGGAAAGTTTTAAAAGTTCTCATTTGGGGAGTTAGTTCAGAGAGATTTTTAGGCACTACTTTTACTTTTATTTTATCCTTTTTATTATTTTATTTTGAGTGATTGTAAAGAGAAGAGATTCAAAGGAACTTTAAGTGTTTGGTGGAGAACTTGAGATAAGTTTTTATCATTTTTTTAGACTATTTTTAGATTTAATTGAGACTTGTTGTTGATTTAACAATGATTTCTACTTTAAACTAAAGTGTGGTTTTATTTTCTCCATGGATTTTGCATAGTTTTCTTTATCTTTCTTCTTAAAGTGATAAGTAATTAAGTTTTGGATGGAAATTGTGGAGAGTATTAATCTTTAATGTTGGAAGAAGTAATATTGATTTTAGTTTTGGATGGAAGTTGTGGAGAGTATTGATCTTTAATGTTCGAAGAAGTTGTGATGATTTAAATCAATGCACTTCATTTACTTCTTGATTTGGCCAATCCAGATGTTAAAATTTGTTGTGAGAACATGATTAAAAGTGTTGGATGAAAGTTATGGAGAGTATTGATCTTTAATGTTAGAAGAAGTTGTGATAATTTAAATCCATGTTTCATTTACTTCTTGATTTGGCCAATCCATATGTTAAAATTTGTTGTGAGAACATGTAAGAATCAGATCATTTACTTCTTGATTTGACCAATCCAGATGTTAAAATTTGTTGTGAGAACATGTAAGAACTGAGCCGACCATTTACTTCTTGATTTGGTCTATCCAGATGTTAAAATTTGTTGTGAGAACATGTAAGAACCAGACATTGATTTGGCCAATCCAGATGTTAAAATTTGTTGTGAGAACATGTAAGAACCGGGCTGGTATTTTTTGGCCAATCCTAAATGTTAAAATTTGTTGTGAGAACATGTAAGAACCGGGCTGGTATTGTCTTTCGGGGCCAATCCAGATGTTAAAATTTGTTGTGAGAACATGTAAGAACCGGGCTGGTATTGTCTCAATCAATAATTGTGGAAGTTGTGGAGAGTATTGATCTTTAATGTTCGAAGAAGTTGTGATGATTTAAATCCATGCACTTCATTTACTTCTTGGTTTGACAATGTTGGAAGAAGTTGTGATGATTTAAATCCATGCACTTCATTTGCTTCTTGATTTGGTCATTCCAGATGTTAAAATTTGTTGTGAGAACATGTAAGAACCGGGCTGGTATTGTTTTACTTCTTGATTTGGCCAATCCAGATGTTAAAATTTGTTGTGAGAACATGTAAGAACCAGACTGGTATTGTCTCAGTCAACAACTGATTTGGCCAATCCAGATGTTAAAATTTGTTGTGAGAACATGTAAGAACTGGGATGACTTCTTGATTTGGCCAATCCAGATGTTAAAATTTATTGTGAGAACATGTAAGAACCGGGATGGAATGTTGGAAGAAGTTGTGATGATTTAAATCCATGCACTTCATTTGCTTCTTGATTTGGTCATTCCTAAATGTTAAAATTTGTTGTGAGAACATGTAAGAACCGGGCTGGTATTGTCTTAGTCAACAATTAATGTTAAAATTTGCTGTGAGAACATGTAAGAACTGGGCTGGTATTGTCTCAGTCAACAATTGGAAAGAATCACATGACGTTGTATGAATGAGAATGTAGTTCATATGACTGAGTGCAAATAAATAAGGAAATATTCATTAAAAGGTATAGAGTTAGAGAACTTTAAAGTGACAGGTTAAAGCCCCTAACTTGGTTTATTGTTTTAAGTTCTGATACGAGATGTTAGGCCCCAGGTGGAGAGAATCAAGGAAACTCTAGAAGGAGAGCTAGTATCTTTCCTGCCTAGCCGGTCTTCAGAACTATTCAAACTTTAAATTAGCTTATTACTGATTCATGATAAGAAGAAAGATATTTTTCTTATTAAGTGTTTTTCATCTA
Organism: Phalaenopsis hybrid cultivar; assembly: GCA_002079205.1. Classification (NCBI taxonomy): domain Eukaryota; kingdom Viridiplantae; phylum Streptophyta; class Magnoliopsida; order Asparagales; family Orchidaceae; genus Phalaenopsis; species Phalaenopsis hybrid cultivar. The sequence goes on along the minus strand of JXCR01136018.1, from coordinate 75,525 downwards.
TAAAACTCTAGTTATTTTTATAAGTTGTTACTATTTTGTCAAAATATCAAAAATATCAAAAATATTTGAATTTTTATTACTGCAAAATTTATTCAGTTTAAGTAATTGTCTTTTTAAAAATAGAAAGTTTTCTAAAAGTGCATATTGTATTAATTCCGAGTGGGTTCGATATTGAGGTCTTAATCAAAAAGTCTTATATTACTTGATAATGATACGTATACTTGCGTAGTATCCCATTATATATATAAATTAAAAATTAAATTCTTACTTTTATTCAAGATCAAGTTTTTGGTTTTGTCGTAAAGTAAGGAAATATAAGTGAAATATAATCTGAATTATTGTTGTACTTTGCATATTAGCAGTATTAAGAGGGTTCACTTACCCATGAAATCAAATGTGATTCTCCTTATATTATAGAAAGCATAGCCCTTTTGGAACATATGTTTTAACACATTTTAACATTTCAATTTGCAAGATGGAAAAGTAAATTAAGATTGAAGTTCAAATCATGACAAATAATTGAAATTTAAAATAATATAAAACAAAATCAATTTTTTAGAAAACCATATCTCAAAGTAGGGAGAAGGATAAAGAAGACTACTCATAATTCATGAGAAGGATATGACAAAACACATATTTCATATATGAAAATAAGTTTAAAAAAAAATAAATAAAAGACACAACTTATCTCACAATCATTCCCAAGCAAATTCCTAGAAGTTCTCTCCAAGCCTTTTTCTCTCTTAAAAGCGTAATGAAGAAGACATCTATCACCTTCCCTCTCTTCTTACAATCATTGAAGAAAATCTCCAAGCCCTTGACTTTCTCTATCTCTCTCTAACTCTCCTTCTCTTCACGCCACACACCTCCTCACCCAAAACTCCTCTCTTCTAGCCTTAGACTTCCCTCCCTGTTATCAAAAGGACATATCCCTTCATAGAAGAGCCTTCCAAAGTGTCTAGATGCATTGAATTACTCCAAGGGGAGTTTAGAATAACTGTCCCTTTGAAACTTTGCGCAAAATTCATCTTGAATCGTCTTAATCCGCAAAAGGTCATCCCTGGTGCATCTGCCACCAAATCTAGCGCGTCATGCACTAACTCTCTGTCAAAAGATGCATCTGAAGCCAATCTGACACATCATGTTGCAGTTTGCTGAAGACCGCACTTTTTTGGGTTTTGGCGCATTTGACACCAATCTGGAGCATTTGGTGCATCTTGCGCAAGAATTCAAAAATTTTTTGTTTTTGCTCCAAATTTTGTTATATTTGCTACTTTTTCTCTAAATATCTAAAATTGATATACTTGCAACAAAAATATGAAAACACCCTTCTTTAAAGTGCAATATCACTAAAAATAAGCATAAAATATATACTTAGAACTACATATTATTTTGGTGTATAAAATATCTCCCAAACTTGAATGTTAGTGGTCATCGAATGACATTTTTACTACATAAAAATATATGACTTAGGATAGAACCTAACTTACAAATTCTATACTATAATTCAATAAATAAAATGGTAAAATTTAAGAAAAACCTTTAATAACTTAAATTTAAAGTCTAAGTTTAAGAGTACTTAGTTGTCACTTTTAAGATTTTTGAATCTCTATTCATTTCAAGAAGAATTGCAATTTGTCATATCAAGGATATTTAGAATATTCATATGAAAAAGAATTTATGAAAAACTTTACTAATAATGCTACTAATATATCAATATAAGTTTAGAAAATGTAATAAAGCTTTTTTCTTAAGTTAATTCAAGTGAAGCCAATTTTTTATTAGGCATCTCCTCACTTATTTTTCTTTTCTTTTCTCTTTCTATTTTTTTATTTTTATTTTCTTTTAGGATCTTTTCAATCTTTTCTTTTATTTTTCTTTTTTAAATGAGGATTATAATATCTGGATAGTCTTTAATAGTTTTGAACTTCACTATCTACTTCTTAAACTCAAAACATATACCATACTTCACTTTATAAATTCATATTAGTTTATGATTTTCATAAATTCTTCTTTTCTTCTTACATGAAACTCTAAAATTCTTAATACTTCAAAAATACAATTTTCTTTACTTCAAATAGAAAAACTTAGTTTTATCTCATCATACTACATATCTTTAACTTTAGAATTGACCTTCATTATTAAAATTTTTTACCTAAATTTACCATAATATTCATAAACATAAGTATAGTCCTTTAAAGTTTAATCTTAATATCACAGGTCATGTTAATATAATTTTAAAAATATTGTTACTTAAGGACAAATAAAATATAATTTACTTCTTTTAAAAAGAAATTTTCTTCCCCACAAACTTAAGTTTTAAGTAATTTAAAAATGTTTTAGCAAAAAAATTTAGTTGGTGAAAGAACAAAGTAAATGAATGAAAATAAAACTAACTTGTAGAGGATTTGTGAGTATGAAACTGGGCTTTAGTATACTGCAGGTACTAACTTTAAAAATACATACAGGCTTTAAAGCATTAAATGAGACATAATATATTCTAAAGAATTTGCTAAGAATTAAAAACAGAAACAAAAACTAAAAATATTAAAAATTCAGAAAGTAAATAAAAATCTACTATTACTATTATAATTTTACATCTACGACATAAAATAAAAGCTTTTTTTACTACAACTATTTCAAATGGCAACCAAATAACATCCAAACAACAAATAAACAAACAAACAACCAAACAAATAAACTAACTCTAGAAAATATCAATCTTCACTGCCTTCCTCATCATCATCTTCTTCTTCTTCTTCATGAATAGGAGCATAAGGAGTGAAGTTGGGGCAGGTAAGAAATTCCACAATGCATTCATCCCTAAGATATCTCACCATAGCATCCTTAAAAGCTATAGCATGATGAATTCTCCTCTACTGATACTCATCATTATAAGCATTTCTCGCTCTAATCTCTGCAATTTGATTATGAATATTTGCTATATCCAATTGCTGAATCATGAGTTATTCCATATTATTTTCTAGTGATGCAGGGCGAGAAGTAGATGCCCTTGTAGTTGATGTAGAGGGTTTATCACTTCTCCACCCCTAGATTCAACAAATGATTTAACTCTCCAAATCATATGCTTCCCAATAGGATTTTGTGGTTGAGTATTTCCTCATGTCTATGGAACTCTACTCCTGATTGCTCACAAAGAGTGAAAATCAGGGCAGGGTAACTCAAACCACTAACTATAGAGCTCTTAGCTATGCTCCGTGCATGATGAACTATGAGAGCACCAACATTTATTGCTTTCATGTTTTGAATGTAATAGTTTAATACAACTCTATCTTTTGTTACATCAGTCAGATGATTAGTTGGTAGTAATTTAGTAGAAATGAAGTGGTGTCATACCTTTGATTGAATAGTCAACATGACAGCGAATAAGTTAACTATCTTATTATTTTTAATCCTCCCTTCTCCTCTTCCATCAGTCAGAAAGGCAATCACTTCATCCAGTGATGAATCAGCCATCACGAATGCAACATACTCATCATAAAATACATTCCTCAGCCCATAAAAGGTATTGATTCTTTTATAGAAAATTCAACTTGCTTACCTCTTACAAGGATGTGATCAACATTAGCGAACCTTAAGTTGGCATATAACTCTTGAATCATTTGCATAATCACTACTACAGTGAAGTAGCAAAACTGTTCTCAACTTCGGGCAAGGATCAACCTCTCGATCTCGCCACCCGGGTTAACAAATGCTTGCTCCTGGATCCATTTTTTTTATTCTATTTGAGTGTTATAACTATGTTGGGCCTTCAAATTAACAAATCCTTGTGCATCAAAATCATCTGACGACCTTCTTCTGTTTAATCATGGAGCTATTTGAAATTCTATTAAAATCCAAATAAATTACAAAATAAAAAATCTAACTCCCCAAGTAAGATTATTTGGTAAGAAACTTTTCACCATGAAATTTCTTTAAGTTTTTTCATAAAAAATCCCAAATTTTGGATTTTCCAAAATGTAGGAAAAATGCATAGTGTAAATAAAAAATTTCTATGTTAAAGTGAAGCTCTTACCAAGAGAAGATGAAATTTACAATTTTTAGCCTCCGAAATCTTCTCTATCGTGCTCAATGTGAAGCCTAGGTCAAGGTTTAGGAGTATGCCCAAGTAGTAAAAAAGGAGTTTTACAGTGTGATTTCAAGATTTTTTTGGCAATCTGGCATTTACAAAAATTTGGTGCATCTTGCACCAAATCTGGTGCATCATGCACTAACGCTCTGTAAACCAGTGCATCATGCTCCAATCTGACACATCTCGTGCCAACGCCTTAATTTTTCCATATTTCATTTTATGTGAAAATCTGCTCTATACCACATTACGTCTACCTCTAATTAACTCAAATAAACCTTTATAAGCATAATTAAACATTACCCTAACATCAATCTTTCATAAACAACATAAAACTCATTTTTAAATATAAAATTTGCGCTATTACAAACTAACACTTTTCAAGCCAACAAAACATCTATTTCAGTGTTCAAAGCAAACCTAAACATCCTAACACTGAAATCTAAACATCAAAATACAAAAAACAAACATTGATATAGTTCAACAATAAAAGTAAATGTAATCCAACATAACAAACAACTAAAATAAGCAGTACTAAACAAAACGTTCCGCGCATAAATTAAGTTTAATCATTTTCTTCACTCTTGTCCTCCTGGATATCACCCATAGATTGGTAGTGCACATATAATATGTAGAAGGGTCGATAAGGAAACTCATATGTCGAATCCTCCCCAATATAAGCATATTTATTGAACATACGTACCAAACCATATTTAATACAACCACTATGCTTAAAATGTTCTTTAAGTCTTTAATCCAAGTGATCCAACATTTCAGAAACATTCTCAATTCCATGCATAAGACTCTACACCTCTTTTTCTATCTTCTTGATCCTTTTCAAAAGTGCATTCGAACTGAAATAAGACTGAATAGGTGATGAATTCTGAGATGCTTGATCCATCAATACATTCACATCATTCTCATCTCTCATTCCAATACAGTTGCAATAGACTTCTGGATCTATCGGCTTCCAAGGAAGAAGCACTTTTTCCTAACTCTTAAAAGGTACTCGTGATTGACTGCATAGTAGGAAAATGATGGATGGATGTCCAAGTCCAGTTGTAGATCCATTAACAATCAAACCCAAAACAGATTTCACAAAGATTGCTCCAATATCAATAGGTTTTCTAGTTTGAATACGGTAGTTTAGAATAACACTCTCCTTAGTTACCTTACTGATTTTCATAATAGGAAGTAATTTTGATGCAATAAAGAAGTGTCAGGCTTTAGAAGCAGGATTTAACAATGATGATAAAAAATTTACATTTTCAACTTCTCTGGCCTCCCAATTCACATCTTCATCCGTAAGGTATTGATAGAGTTCATTCATATTATCTCTCGTAGGGTTAAAATTTGCATAATGACAAAATGGACACATTTTCAATCATAAACATCTCGTTTATTCTTGAAGGAGTGAATTGAACAAACCTGCCTCACACATAGACAATTCCTTGGTTGATGCCATGTAGATTTGCATCAAACTATTTCACCACAGGGACAGCTACGACAACAATAATGTAACAAAGCACTTTCCAATCTCTCGGCGCAATAATCTCTTCCACTCGAGTATTCAGTGTATTGAATCCTAGATTCACACACCTCCTTTCTTTGATTAGCCTCTTCTCCACTAGAACACGATCATGCAACTTCTGCACATCGAAACTGAGGAACTTTCTCTACTTGAAAATTCCAAATCTAGCATAATTTTTAGAGTGGACGCCATTGCAATTGAAATCTAGTGACTCTTCTCTCGTTTCCCCCCTAAAATGGATATTGGAATCACTTTTTGGGAGCTATAAGGAGAAGAACCCACCAAAAACTGCCTTTTGAAATATTTTAAGTCATTTTCATCGTCATGACACATCATGTGTCGATTCTGGTGCATGATGCGCCAACTTTCTAAAATGTGACGCAACATGCGCCAGTTCCAAAAAAATTGTATTTTTGACTTTGAAAAAAAATAATTCTATTTCTTCTAAAAATTAGGTAAAAAAGTATGTTTTTAAATATTTCCTCAATTTCAAATTTCTCAAATACATGGACTCTATAATAACGTAAATAAAAATATATTAAAATATTCTGAACAAAAACATAAAAACAAAAATAAACAACGATAAGTATGGGTTGCCTCCACAAAGCGCTTTATTTAATGTCGTCAGCCCAACATTCCCAATCTTTATTCTAGGTGACCCAACATTACAACCTCTTTGAATACTGGTCTTTGACAATCAAAATATGGTTTCAATCTGTGCCCATTTACTTTAAATATCCTTCTAGTCTTAGGATCCTCAATATTAACAGTTCCATAGGGATAGACTTTTACAACTCCAAATGACCATTTTCACCTAGACTTTAGTTTTCCAGGAAATAATTTCAATCTTATAATGCATAATAAAACTTCATGTCCAAGTTCAAATTCCTTTTTTATTATCTTTCAATCATGCCATTCGTTTGTTCTTTCCTTGTAAATCCTACCATTATCATAAGATTTATTTCTAATTTCCTCAAGCTCATTCAATTGCAATAATCTTTTCTCACCAGCTTCTTTCAAATTGAAATTGAATTCCTTTATAACCCAATAAGCTTTAAGCTCAAACTTTTCTGAAAAGTGACAAGTATTCCCAAAAATTAATCTATAAGGGGACATACCTATAAGTGTCTTATAAGCTATTATGTATACCCATAATGTCGTATCTAATCTAGCAAACCAATCCATTTTACTAGGATTCACACTTTTTTCCAAAATTCTCTTAATTTTGCTATTATATACTTCTGCTAAACCACTGGTCTGGGGATGATAAGTAGTTGTAATTTAATGCATTATATTATATTTTTCTACCAATCTTGCAATTGCTGCATTTTTAAAATGAGATACTTTATCGGTAATGATTATTCTAGGCATTCCATATATTGTGAAATTATTTTTAATTAAAAATTTTGAAACACTTCGATCATCACATTGAGGTAAAACAATTGCTTCAATCCATTTGAAACATAATCCACTGCAAGATATATATATATTTAATGC
>JXCR01136018.1:52733-66777 GCA_002079205.1 Phalaenopsis hybrid cultivar | reverse complement strand
TGTGTGTGTGTGTGTGTGTGTGTGTGTGTGTGTGTGTGTGTGTGTGTGTTTCCTAATGAAGGTATAAATGGTCCCATAAAATCCAATCCCCATGCATAAAAAAATTCAATTTCCAATTAAAATTTAAAGTCATTTCATTTCTTTTTGAAATATTACCTACTCTCTAACAACGATCACATGTTTTTATATATATATTAACATCTCTTAATAGAGTAAACCAATAAAATCCAGATTGTAAAATTTTATGAACAGTTCAATCATTCCCAAAATGTCCTCTGAATTAAAAACATGACATTTTTGGATAATTTCTTGAATTTCTTTGTAAGACAAACATCGTCTCATTACTAAATCTTTGTATTGTTTATATAAATAGAGGTCATCCCAAAAATAAGACTTTACATCATGAATAAATTTCTTTTCCTATTGTTTTTTAATCCTTATGGTAAAATACTACTAACAATATAATTTACAATATCAGCATACTAAGGTATTTCCCGTCCTTTTATAGCATAAAGTTGTTCATCAGGAAAATTTTCATTAAATTTTTTTTCCATATCAAGTATTTCTTCCTTTTCTAGCCTAGATAGATGATCAACAATTTGATTATCAATCCCTTTCATATCGACTATTACAAAATCAAACTCTTGCATCAAAAGTACTCATCTAATTAATCTTGGTTTCGCATCCTTTTTTTGCAACAAATATTTAATAGCCAAATGGTCAGTATGTACAACACATTTTGCTCCAATCAGATATGACCTAAACTTATTAAAAGCATACACAATGGTTAATAACTCTCTTTCAGTGGTGGTGTAGCTAATCTGAGCATCATTAAGAGTCTTACTAGCATAACATATAACTCTAAAAATCTTATCATATCTCTATACTAATATAGCTCCAATTGCATAATCACTAGCATCACACATTAATTCAAAAGGTTTCTCCCATTTATGTGAAACAATTATAAGAGCAGTGATCAATTTTTCCTTTAAAGTTTCAAAGGCTTTAAGACAATCTTGGTTAAAATCAAATTTTATATCTTTTTCCAGAAATTGACATATACATTTAGTAATTTTTGAAAATATTTAATATATTACCTGTAAAATCCAGCATGTCCTAAAAAACTCCTAAGTCCTCTTACGTTAGTAGGCGAAAGTAAGTTTGATATAACTTGAATTTTTGCAGGATCTACTTCCATGTCATTTTCTGAAATTTTATGCCCAAGCACAATTCCTCCTGTAACCATAAATTAACATTTTCCCCACTTCAATACGAGATTAGTCTTTTCACATCGTTCAAGAACTTTCTTTAATGATTTAGACATATTTCAAATGAATTTTCCAACACAAAAAAATCATCCATAAAGAATTCAATCCCTTTTTTAACTAAATCATTGAAAATTGACATCATACATCTTTAAAATATTGTAGGTGCATTACATAATCCAAAGGGCATTCATCGAAAAGCAAATTTCCATAAAGACTAGTAAATATTGTTTTCTCCTGATCTTTGGAAGCTATAGGCATTTGATGATAAGTGATATATCTATCTAGAAAACAAAAATATTTATGCCATACCAACATATCCAACATCTGGTCCAAAAAGAGTAAAGGAAAATGATCCTTCCTGGTCGCAGAATTTAATTTTCTAAAGTATATGCAGATTTACCATCCAGTGACTTGTCTTGTTGGTTTAATTCATTATTCATTTGTCACTACAGTCACTCCTTCTTTCTTTGGAACACAGTGAATTGGACTCACCAAAGCACTGTCTAAAATATGATTTATTATTTCAACATCTAACCATTTAAAAATTTTTTTTTAACAACTTCTTTCATCATTGAGTTTAATTTTGTTTGAGGATCAGCTCTTGGTTCTGGTTTATCTTCCAATAAAATTCAATGCATACAAATTGAAGGACTGATTCCTTTAATATCAGCTAATGTCCATCCAATAGCTTTCTTATATCTTTTCAATGTTTCTAACAATTGTTGTTCTTGCTTATCAGTTAATTTAGAGGATACTATAGCAGGTAATGTGGATAAATCTTCTAAGAAGACATACTTCAAATGTGTATGAAGTGTTTTCAATTCTAGTTCAGGAGGTTTCTCAATATATGAAATCAAATTCTTATTACTTTCTGTAGGATCTAACATTTCAAATTTTTCCTGAACATAATCCAAATCTTCTTTACTCATTTACATAAATTCATGTAGAGATTTATCCTCATCTTGATATTCCACATAAACTCTTTAAAATTTCCTTTCAAATGTCTTTTAGAAATATTCATGGCTTAGATATTCATTAATATCCATTCTGAAGCGTTCGATCTCTTGCTCTTTTAAAGTGCATCTCATTAATTTGGTAATATTAAATGTAACATCTTGATCACTAACTCTCATAGTTAGTTCTCCTTTCTGCACATCTATTAAAGCTCTTCTAGTGGCAAGGAATGGTATTCCTAAAATGATAAGGATTTATTTATCTTCCTCCATATCTATACAATAAAGTCCACAGGAAAGATAAATTTATCAACTTTTACCAAAACATCTTCTATAACTCCTTTAAGATAGGTAATCGAACGATCATCTAATTGAAGAGTTACAGTTGTAGGTGAAATATCTCCAAAGCCCAACCTTTTAAAAATTGATAATGACATAAGATTAATACTAGCTCTTAAATCACATAAAGCTTTTCTAAAAAATCTTTTATCAATGGCACAAGGAATTGTAAAACTTCTAGGATCTTTAAGTTATTTAGGAAGTTTTTTTTGAATTATAGTGCTAAACACTTCAATGAGTGCAATAGTCCCATTGTCTACAAATTTCCTTTTCATATTAAGCATATCCTCCTGAAATTCACATAGCTTAGCATTTATTCCAAAGCTTCAACAACTAAAATGTTTATCGTTAATCTCCTCAATATTTTTAAAAATTTTGAAAATTGATTATCTCTATTTTTTTGCTTTAATCTTTGAGAAAATGGAGATGGCGTTCTTTGACAACGATTTTCATTGGTTTAATAGGACATTCTGACTCAAAATAAAAAAATTCACCAGATTTTTCAATTTTCACCTCATCTTTTTCAACTTCAACTTCCACTTCTCTTTTAACTCTATTTTCTAATTCTTTTCCACTTCTCAATTGAATTTCTGATCTTTAAGATTTACTTTAGCATTACTAGGCAACGTTCCTGGAGGTCTATTGCTAAGTGTGGTAGCAATACATCCCAATTGATTTTCCATTTTTCTAATTGCAGCTTCTTGACTTTGTAATTAACTCCCCATTTTCCATTGACATTTTTTGTCTTCACTCTACAAATTATTAAAACCTGGAGTGAAATAAGGTTTATAATTTGGATTTCCTTATTTATTGGAGTTTCCCAATGGGTTCGCAGTGTTGTTTCCCTATTGCGGATTTGCATCATTAGAATTATTGTTACTCTAACTATAATTTGGATGATTCTTCCAACTGGGATTATAATAATTGGCATAAGGATTATTTATTGCATTTAAGGTCTCATAAGAAGATTGAGATTCTATCATTTGTCCCAATGAGTTTTCCTTAAGCACAGGTGATGTTTGAGAATAATTCATTCCATATTGATCTATCTTCTTTGATATAACAGTTATTTGTGCAACATAGATATTGCATCAAAATCATGAATACTAGCTAATCTTTTTGGATTTACCCTTTTAGAGGGCCATTAAAAATTATTAGTAGCCATCTCTTCAATTAAAGAATATGCTTCATTAAATGGTTTTGACATTAATGATCCACCAGCAGTAGCATCAATTATTGACTAAGAGATCCAACCAATCCATTATAAAAAGTTTGAATTATTAACCAATCTGACAACACTTGGTATGAACACTTTCTAAGGAGAACTTTAAATCTTTCCTAGGCTTCATAAATTGATTACCCTTCAAACTGAGAAAAAAATGTGATATCATTTTTAAGCTTAGCAGTTTTTTAAGGTGAGAAATATTTAAATAAAAATTTTTATGATAAATCTCCCAAAGTTATGAAAGATCCAGATGCTAATGAGTTTAACCAGATCTTAACTTTATCCCTTAGTGAAAAGGGAAAAATTCTAAGTCTGACGACATCATTTTACACTCCATCATATTTAAATGTAGCACAAAATTCTAAAAAACAAGCAAAGTGTAAATTAGGATCTTCAGTTGGTGTTCCCCTAAACTAATTGTTTTGAACAATTTGGATAATAGCAGGTTTAAGCTCAAATGAATTGGAATCTACAGGAGGGTTTTGTATACTTAAATGAATTTCATCTGCTGGAGGATTAACATAATCTTTTAAAGGTCTTTGATGATGTTCATTTTCATTTTTAGTATTATTTAAATTGTAAGTCATTTTGTTAATATGGTCTATCTCTTTTTTGTTTTCAAATTTATTAAATTATTTTTTCTAACTCAAAATTGTAAGGTACTAAATTTTCAGGTCTTACACTATGCATAAACAAACACAACAAATAATTTAAAAATAAGCAAACACAATTAAATAAGAAAACATTCAAACTAAACTACAAACTCTTTTTTTAGTTTTAAAATAAAAATACTATAAATTATTAAATAACTTACTACTACTACTTTTCATTACTTTTCCGGCAACGGCGCCAAAAAATTAAAGCAAGTGGATTTAGTGTGTCAATTTTGCAAATATTTTTCAATATTACAAAATACACACGACAGATAAAATAATGAATATGCAAATTAATCCCAAAATAAATAACTTCAATTAAAATTGTTTTATCTTTTAAAAATCTTTAAACTGGCAAATCCTTTTTAAAAATAATGCAAGAATAAGTTTCACTCAAGTATTAAAAGGCTCTAATGGAGTCTTAGACATCGATCCTATAGGGAAATTAGAAATGCCTATAAATAAGTTCTTAAGATTATAATGTAAAGTGTAATTTTAAAATTACAAAAAATAAAGTGCTAAGTTTGAATTTTAAGTAGCAAGTGAATGCTAATTAAAATGCAGTTGAAAGATAAAGTTAACTAACTAAATGTTAAACTTTCAAGAGTAAACTTGAGAAAATTAAACTAAGTTTTTGTGACCAAAAACTCAAAGTTAAGAAAGCACGATTTCTGTTTACAACGAGTATATGGATTGTGAAGAAGTTAAAATCATTTAAATATGTATATATATATATATATATATATATATATATATATATATATATATATATATATACATAAACTGTTGTGTGCCAAATATGAGCAATCCTATTCTTTACCATCTTCCGAGTGCATAAAAAATATTAACTAATCAAGAGTTTAGTCCCTAATTCCGTTGTTGGGATGGTATGAAATCGGCTATCACTTCAGAGCTCCCACTACTCCCTCACATGAGGGCTAACAATCTCATTTCAGTTTCCAATCAACTGAACCAAATTGGGGATTTTAATCTGTCACCTTAAAATCTCCAATTCTACATCCAAGAAAGTATATTTCCCTATTTATTTGCACTCAACCCCATGAATGAAATACTCTCCCATGAAATCAAATGGGATTCACTATGTTGTATAAATCATAGCTCTTTCAGAACATATGTTTCTCAACACATTTAAACTTTTTAATTGGCCAGATCGAAAAGTAAATTAAGATGGGGTTTAAATCATCATAAATTATTGACATTCAAGACCATATAAAACAAAATCAATTCTTCAAAAAACTATATCTTAAAGTAGGGGGAGGGATAAAGAAGAAAATAAAATCAATTCTTCACAAAATCATATCTCAAAGTAGGGAGAATGATAAAGAAGACTACTTTACGACAAAACACGGATTTCATATATAAAAATAAGTTTACAAAATAAAAGAAATAAAATACACAACTTATGTCACAATCCTTCCCAAGCAAATCTCCAAGTCTTTCTCTCTTTACAAGCACTCTCAATGCTCTTTTAGAAGGGTAATGAAGAAGAAATCTCTCACCTTCCTTCTCCTCTTACAATCCTTGAAGAAAATCTCCAAGCCCATAACTTTCTCTCTTTCTCTGTAACTCTCCTTGTCTTCACGCCACACACCTTCTCGCCCAAAACTCCTCTCTTTTAGTCCTAGACTTCCCTCTTTTTTATCAAAGGTTGCCTCCCTCCAGAAAGAATTCAAAATTCCGTCCAAAATTTTGTCCAAAAGTCAACTCTTTTGAATTCAAAAGACATGTCCATTGATCCAAGAGACATGTACCTTCATAAAAGAACCTTCCAACGTATTTAGATGCATTGAATTACTCCAAGGGGTGTTTAGAACAAGTGCCCCTTTGAAAATTTGCGCAAAATTTGTCTCGAACTGCCTTAATCCGCAAAAAAGTCGTTCATAACGCATCTGATGCCAAATGTGACACATCATGTGCTAAATCTCTGTCAAATGGTGCATTTGGCACTAGTTTGCTGAAGACCTCGCTGCTCTGGGTTATGGCACATTTTGCTCCAATTCGGCGCATCTGGCGCCAATCTGGAGCATCATGCGGAAATTTAGCTCCAGAATTAAAAAATTCGTTCTTTTGGCTCCAAATATCATTATTTTTTCTATTTTTACTCAAAATGCCTAAAATTGATATTCCTGCAATAAAAATATGAAAATACCCTTCTTTAAAGTGTAATGTAACAAAAAATAAGCATTAAATATATACTTAAAACTACATATTATTTTGGTGTATCATGGTGGGACATGCTTGAGTATGGTTTTGGTGTAGTTGAAATGGGATTTTTAATGTGGTTGGTGAGACATGATGTTAGATTTTATTTTATGTTCTTTTTATCAAATAATTTTAATCTAAATGTTTTAGAATTCTATTAATGAATTATTGGGTGTGATTGATTATTGTTATTATTTTGTGAATTTGTGTAATTTTGATTTTAATTGTATTTTTTTAATTTTTTTATTATTGTTTGGTCCATTTTTATTTCAATTATCTTCAATTCATTATTATGTTTTAGAAAAAAAATGAATTTTTATTATTTTTTTCAAATAAATTTGACTTTTTGATTAATTGGAGATTCATTTTATTTTACTTTCAATAATTTTGAAATGTTATGTTTGAATTTTTGAATTTTAATTGGTTTGATTCCTTTTTTATCTTAATTTTGATTTTCTTATTATTATTTTATTTTTTCTCTCTATATATTATTTATTTAAAGATGAATTCAATCATAGTTCCAATTGAATATCATACCAAATGTGTTCTCCTCAAAATAAAGAGTGAACTATCCAAGGAAAGTTATGAAAGAAAATCAAAAGAGGCCAATGAAGACCAAGCTAAACACTTAAGTCTCTAAGATCACAGATATACTGAAGGGCATTTTCAAGCCAATGGGAACTCAACTTAAGCTTCAATGACTTAACTTCAGTCATGTCAACAAACTATCAAGGATTTAAAATAAAGTACATGAAACTATAATGAGTGAAGATTTGGTTCAATTTTTTATCTCGCGTTTGGTTAAATCATCGCTTTTCTGAATGTCTTTAAGAAAGACCTCAAGCTATGTCCTAATTTCTAGAGAGAGAATGTATTATGATAGAACTCATGTAAATATGAAGTTAACATGCCTCAATTATGGAGAAAAATAATAAGGTTTTCCATATCAAGCTTCATATTTTCTTTTACTTGCATACTTTTGTGTACATAGTCTGGGGAAGCCCAAGCTATGCATTGATTAACCAATAATTTTTGTTTAATTCAAAGAGAACATTGCCCAAACTTGTCAATATTTGTTAACGTAATACACAGATGAGCAACACCTCATATCTTGAAATTTCGTTTATGGTCCCTATTACGCTATGGTAGCCCCAAATTCATTCTATAATTTAAAACATATAAATAGGGATAATGAGATCTATAGTCCCATGTTTTGCATAAGTATAGACGATTTAGTTATTATATTATATTCTTTGAACTACATATCCAACATTTTGTTTGGCATCCTCTTTCAATATAAAAATGGAGCATCATATTTGTTCCTTATTTTATCTCTACTTTTGACTATTACATGACTAGATGGAATGAAATTGAAAAATAATATTAATGTATCTTTATCAGGATCAACACAAATAAGTGAAGAGGGATCACAACTCCACATTATCTAATCGATATTGATCAGCCAACATGACATGGTGGTGGTGGATGTGGTGGTGAAAGTGTTGTTTGTTCATGGTGATGGCCATGTGCACCATAACATGTGTGGGGTTAATATGGATAAAATTGAGTAGTGTTAGTAGATAAATAGAATAATAATATTGTGCATGTGTTGTTGGAGTGGTATGTTGTGGTGAGTTTAGTGAGGAGGTCATATTGTTCAGGGTCACAACGCTACTCATCTATGAGAAATGATGGGAAGTCGTTTTCATAAACAACTCGAAATAAATATAGGTCTATGATGGATGCCATCACCATCACCTTATTCCCTCTAAAATAATGACAAAATATATTATCAAAATTTTATCACAATTTGTTCATCAATAAACATAAGTACGCAAATTTATCAATTTAAATAACTAGTAGCTGTGTCACTATGGGTTTAAGTGTGACATTCAAGCACTTGAGGATTATTTGGTCCATCTTTATAAGGAATAACTCATGCTATCAAAACAAAAATTAAGACCATTAATGTGCATCAAGACTCTTACTACTTGTGAATTTGCAAATAATAATAATAATAATAATAATAAATAATGATAAAATTAAAATCATTTATTTTTAATTAAGTAAAATTTAATTAAACCCAAAGAAAAAAACTAAACATTGGTATAATCAGGTTAAATACTTGTAGATCTAACCTCAAACAAATCACAAATATCATTTGAAATAATTTTTTGTGCAAGAGATCTAGCTCAAAATTGCTAAATGTGATAAAAAACAAATCATACCTTAGAGACTTTGAGAAAAATTTTCGGGATTCATAAATATAACCTGAATCTAACTAGATCTAAATTCTAAATGTAAATATATTGGAAAATAAATGAATTCTATTGAGAGTAAAAAAAAATTATATTTTATATTGAACAGTCATTTCTTAAATATAAATTGATGGGGCAAAAAGTTAGAACATATAAAAGTTAATGGAAGAGTTTTACCTTTGATTTTATAGATAAATAAAAAATATTGACTATTTTTTGTAGATTTCGAAGCACAATGTTGTAAGGAATGTCGATAGCCTATATAAGAGAAAAGGGAAGAAGCAGAGAAAATGAGGGTTTCTGGCATCAAGTTGGGTAATATAAGAGGTTTTTGATAATTGTTTTGTAGATTTATGACCAAAAGATTTTTTTGTCAAATCATTTGCTGAAAATTTCACCAGAGACATGTGACATAAGAACATATGAAATTTTCATTGAATACATTGACAAAAGTATTTAACACAAACTCCTTTGGTGAAAATGATTTGCCCACTACTTATTTGAGAGATATTGTTGTCCTTATAGCGTATCTAACATGTTTTATGTCCAATTGAAACAAATATAGACTGTCCAATCGCACATTTCCATGATGTCAATACAAACGCCCTTTAAGGTAGTAGTGAATGTTACTTCCTAGCATAGAATTATTACACATTTGATGCCAGTTTATTGCATGTAAGAAAATTCATGATAATAAAGTTAGAGATTAACATCTTAATATTGCATTAAGATCCAACTCAGCAGAAAGAACAAAAGTTGAAATCTAAGTCACTATAATTTTTATGCAGCCAAACAGTAAAACCAATGGGGCCTAACAAAGTTGAAATCACCCAGTGGGTAAATATAAGTTATAAAACTTCACTTGTCATTTGATAGGAAAAGGAGTTATTACAAGATTGTTGGATATCAACTTAGATTTTGATAGGGAAGTAGCGAAGTCAATAAAATAGTGATGGGGGTCGGATAACATTGATCTACGAAAATGACGATGGTGGTGATTCATCAATGAAAGGGGTGGCTTGATGATGCCTTCTCAATGGTATAAATAGTCTAATTTAAGATGGTGGAGATGATGGCAGTGGCCTAGTGATGCAAACAATCGGGCATTGGTGGGTTGGTAGTGTCGATGGTGTTGTGGTATAATGGTGGTGATAATAGTTGTGTGATGGTAGCTCAGTGGCAGTAACAACTTGAACAGCAAACTAGCAATGATACCTTTTGTTGTATGATAGTGATGGTGGCCCAGTGGTCGCAACGATCAGAAGATGGTTGTCCAAAAATAGCCAAATGATGCAGCTTTGCAATCTTCAAGGACTTGAAGCTCCCATAAGTTGTTCTCTAAGTCTAAGATGTTCCCCTTCATATGGAGACTGGTGCTCTATTTATAGATTTGTTAATGTCATTTTCTGTAAATATCACCATTTCTAAAACAATTTTTTTCAGTGACTAAGAGAAATTCCATTAATTGATTAGTATTTTTTTAATATTTAAATGATGGGCGATCTTGGCTTGTTACATCTGTGTCATTAATTCCTCTATGTATCTCTAAACATACAAGATTTGAATTTCATTAGGTCCTCCAATTAATGTTATAAAGGGTCTTATTATGATTCACTGCTTGATTTGCTTGGTTGGTTTCATCAACTTTTCCGATTTTGCTTTAAGTTGCATAATTTGATTCTAGAAGCTTCCAATCCTAGTATACAATTTGCTTGATCAAGAGTATTTTTTTTTGTGATGCATCCCGTTCAAAAGTATAATCACCATAAATGTGTAATAATTTAGTTCTATTGTATAATAGATTTTTTTTTTTTATCAACTACTGTAATTATATTATGATATTATCCAATAAGTTATTTGAATTTTTAAAGTAACACGTGAATATTGAAATTAATTACGAGCCTTAAAAATGGCTCTAACTACTGGTTTTTTTCCAACAAGAGCGACAAGGATTGATAGGCATTTTTGAAAAGAGCTTCGTCGTACTTCATTCAATTCCAAAAAACATACGTTGATATTTGTAAAATTTTTTTGAAAAATTTATCTCGACGACAAAAGAGAAAGATATCCTTCATAAAGAGTGCAACAGTTCGACGAATCGTCTAATTTGAATTCTTCTCAACCAAATTAGATATTCTGTCAACAATATATAATTCGATTGCATCGTCATCGTTGTCCAACAAATGGACTGGGGCTTTCAGCACCCTAAGAAGAGAATCAGAGACATGTCTCCACCCTAATTCGTGCTCCAGTATTGATACGATCAACACAGTATTTCAGATTTTCTCGAACGTAAATTGATTCAATTTAGACTCATCCAAATATTTCTAAATTCATTTCAAATTAAATCCAACTCTTTCACGATCTTTATAAGTGTGCTAAACAATCGTCCCCATCTCCATTTATATATGCGACTATTTACAAGATCTACAAAATAATCATCTAATTAGTTTTAACGAATTCATCTTCTCTCGACCAAATTATAAAGAGATGGATGATATCACCTCCCATCGATCTCCGGAACGAACGTTGGAGACCTCGAAAACCCAAAAAGAAATCCATTGAATCAAAAGAATTTCCATGGCTTGCAGTCAAGTTTGGCGCAAGTAGAACCCCGCCATGTGCTCCAGCAGTTAAGCCCGTCGCAGCAGCGGCAAATCAAACCAAGAAGTTGGAGTTCTTTAACGTACCCTGTTTCAAAGAAAATAAAAATCATTCAAACAACTCTATCCTAACAGCAAAACCCCAAAAGAAAGCAAGAACTGAAGGATACAAAGCTTACCCTCCTGCTTAACCGATGAAATTGGCCTGGCTTCTGCCTCCTCAGTGAGGATGCTGATATGGAAGATGACCAAGAGAATAGGCATCATCCACCAAAATCTCTTCATACCCATGTTTGATTTGCACTTTGCATCCTGTGACTTTATGGGTTATATATGCAAAACTGGAAGGCTTCTGGAAGTTGACCAACTTTTAGGATTAGAGATCCAGAAGGTCTGTTTTAAACCGTCGGATTTTTAGTTGGATGTTTGAATCTTTTTTCCTTTTCCAGCTAGGCTTCTAGATTGTACAGAGCCCCACGCCCTTCACAGTTTTCGACTTCTCGCCCCATAAAAACTGAAAATTATAAGAGAGGAAGCTTCTCACGTCTCAATTGGGCTCGCAGGATCCATGAAAAGCTTTACTTCTTAAAAATAGGAAGATTGAAACTTAAAATATCGCTCAACTTCTCAAAATAACAAAATAGCGATATGATACGGTGCAGGACAGTAATTTCATATGGCGCTAGTTTGAGGTTTTTCATTGAGCACTTTTCTTAACGGTAATGGGGAAGAATAAATTTGATCCGAGTAAGATTAAATTTTGAACCAACCGGTTATTTTTCTTAACAATCAATTTTATTCAGTAAAATGAATGATGGAAAAGATGAAATTTCATTTAAAAGTGTAAATAAGATATTTATCCAACTCATCTCTCTCCTTCAAAAGAAAACTCATCTCAAATCTAAAATTTATTTGACAAATGAAAATACTTCAGACTATTTAAAGTTAAATTAATAAATTTAGATGTTATTTGTATCAATTTTTTTATATGTAATCCCACTAATTTTAAAATTTATCATAAAGACAAAACGGAATATGAAAACTTCCAATGTTTTTTATCAACTAAGCTAGCTGATATCTACAATGATAGAATTTCGCTTCTTAATGATTAATTTTTTGTTGTTATTTTCTGAATTTGGTTATGTTATTCAGAAAATAATGATAGAATTTCGCCACACAAACGGTTACTGCTCATTAGCTTATTGAACTTATTAGAAGGAACTTGATTATGTTATTCCAAAAAAGGGCCGCAACGTTAGAGACTGTCATAAGATACCTCTAGCATGACTACTTTTCAAACTCTGCTTATACTCATTAGGCCAACATATCCAAACCTCTTAGCATAGCGTTTTACTAGAGCTTGGCCGACCCTAGCATCCACCAACAATTGAGCACAAATCCTCTACTTATTTTAAAATCACTAAACGATATTTAATAAAATTAAAGAGCTATGGCAATACCATTTATTTCGTAGTAAGTCTTCATTAAAAATCTCATGTAATTTACTCATTTTCCTTAAATCTAACATTTGAAATAATGTTAAGCATCGACCCGCAGCAATAAGTAAGTTGTCAGAAGTAAAGCACATAGGATCTTTATCATAAGTCTTAAATTATAAGGTAATCCAATAAGCTATTTAATATTACACATTTTCTCTATTCATTATATTATATGATCAGGTCCTAATGTAGTCATAGATTAATTTCAATGCAACATCTTCCACGATGAGACGAGCATAAACTTAATATTAGGGGCTAGAATCCAATTTCTGGAGCTATAGAGAGTCAAAAATAATATAAGGAGAGAATAGAAATGATTAAAAACCAGGACTAGTAACTAAAAGTGACTTTAAGATACCTTAGAGCGATTGTACAAATTTTTTGTTAAGTAAATAGTTCAATTTTATACAAAAACCCCATCCTTGCTCANATAAAGCTTTTCTAAAAAATCTTTTGCCAATAACACAAAAAATTGTAAAACTTCCAGGATCATTAAGTTATTTAGGAAGTTTTTTTGAATTATAGTGCTACACTCTTCACTGAGTGCAATAGTCTCGTTATCTACAAATTTCCTTTTCATATTAAGTATATTCTCATGAACTTCACATAGCTTAGCATTTGTTCCAAAGCTTCAACAAATAAAATGTTTATTGTTAATCTCCTCAATATTTCCAAAAATTTTGAAAATGGATTCTCTATTTTTTTGCTTTAATCTTTCAGGAAATAGAGGTGACGTTCTTTTTATAGTGATTTTCATTGGTTTAATAGAACATTCTGACTCAAAATGAAAATTTTCACCAGATTTTTCATTTTCCACCTAATCTTTTTCAACTTCAACTTCCACTTCTTTTTTAACTTTGTTTTCTAATTCTTTGTCACTTCTCAGTTGAATTTCTGATCTTTAGGNTGTTAGAAGTTGAAATATTTGATGTTTGGGGATTAGCTTTCATGGGACCATTTATACCATCTTTCAAAAATTTATATATTCTGTTAGTAGTGGACTATGTATCAAAATGGATAGAA
>JXCR01136018.1:10376-44144 GCA_002079205.1 Phalaenopsis hybrid cultivar | reverse complement strand
GTATTCCTAAAATGATAGGAATTTATTTATCTTCCTCCATATCTAATACAATAAAGTCCAAAGGAAAGATAAATTTATCAACTTTTACCAAAACATCTTCTATAACTCCTTTAGGATAGGTAATCGAACAATCAACTAACTGAAGAGTTACAGTTGTAGGTGAAATATCTCTTAAGCCCAACCTTCTGAAAATTGATAACGACATAAGATTAATACTAACTCTTACATCACATAAAGCTTTTCTAAAAAATCTTTTGCCAATAACACAAAAAATTGTAAAACTTCCAGGATCATTAAGTTATTCAGGAAGTTTTTTTGAATTATAGTGCTACACTCTTCACTGAGTGCTTTAGTCTCGTTATCTACAAATTTCCTTTTCATATTAAGTATATTCTCATGAACTTCACATAGTTTAGCATTTGTTCCAAAGCTTCAACAAATAAAATGTTTATCGTTAATCTCCTCAATATTTCCAAAAATTTTGAAAATTGATTCTCTATTTTTCTGCTTTAATCTTTCATGAAATAGAGGTGACGTTCTTTTTACAGTGATTTTCATTGGTTTAATAGAACATTCTGACTCAAAATAAAAATCTTCACCAGATTTTTCATTTTCCACCTAATTTTTTTCAACTTCAACTTCCACTTCTTTTTTAACTCTGTTTTCTAATTCTTTTTCACTTCTCAGTTGAATTTCTGGTCTTTAGAATTTACTTCAGCATTAATAGACAATGTTCCTGGAGGTCTCTTACTAAGTGTGGTAGCAATACATCCCAATTGATTTTCCATTTTTCTAATTGCAGCTTCTTAACTTTGTAATTGACTCCCCATTTTCCATTGACAACTTTTATCTTTACTCTGTAAATTATTAAAACCTGGAGGGAAATAAGGTTTATAAGTTGGATTTCCTTGAATGTTGGAGTTTCCTAATGGGTTGAAAATTTTTTTCCCCATTATGGATTTGCATCATTAGAATTATTGTTACTCTAACTAAAATTTGGATGATTCTTTCAACCGAGATTATAATAATTGGCGTAAGGATTATTTATTGCATTTATGGTCTCATAAGAAGATTGAGATTCTATCATTTGTCTCAATGAGTTTTCTTCAAACACAGGTGATGTCTGAGAATATTTCATTCCATATTGATCTATCTTCTTTGATATAGCGGTCATTTGTGCAATTAACATAAATATTACATCAAAATCATGAATACTAGCTAATCTTTTTGGATTTACCCTTTCAGAGGGCTATTAATATTTATTAGTAGCCATCTCTTCAATTAAAAAATATGCTTTATCGAATGGTTTTGACATTAATGATCCACCAGCAATAACACCAATTATCGACTAAGAGATCCAACCAATCCATTATAAAAAGTTTGAATTATTAACCAATCTGACAACACATGGTGTGGACACTTTCTAAGGAGATCTTTAAATCTTTCCCATGCTTCATAAATTGATTACCCTTCAAACTGAGAAAAAATGATCCACTAGCAACAACACCAATTATCGACTAAGAGATCCAACCAATCCATTATAAAAAGTTTGAATTACTAACCAATCTGACAACACATGGTGTAGACACTTTCTAAGGAGATCTTTAAATCTTTCCCATGCTTCATAAATTGATTACCCTTTAAACTGAGAAAAAAGATGTGATATCATTTCTAAGCTTAACAGTTTTTGAAGGTGGAAAATATTTAGATAAAAATTTTTGTGATAAATCTCCCTAAGTTCTGATAGACCCAGGTGCTAACGAGTTTAACCAGATCTTAACTTTATCCCTTAGTGAAAACGGAGAAATTCTAAGTCTGACGACATCATTCAACACTCCATCATATTTAAATGTAGCACAAAATTCTAGAAAACTAGCAAGGTGTAAATTAGAATCTTCAATTGGTGTTCCTTTAAACTAATTATTTTGAAACATTTGGATAATAACAGGTTTAAGCTGAAATGAATTGGAAGCTATAGCAGAGTTTTGTATACTTAAATGAATTTCATTTGCTAGAGGATTAACATAATCACTTAAAGGTTTTTGATGATGTTCATTTTCATTTCCAGTATTAATTAAATTGTAAGTCATATTGCTAATATGGACTATTGCTTTTTTTGTTTTAAAATTTTTTAAATTATTTTTTCTAACTCAAAATCGTAAGGTACTAAATTTTTCAGATCATACAANGACACTTTCTAAGGAGATCTTTAAATCTTTCCCATGCTTCATAAATTGATTACCCTTCAAACTGAGAAAAAAGATGTGATATCATTTCTAAGCTTAACAGTTTTTGAAGGTGGGAAATATTTAGATAAAAATTTTTGTGATAAATCTCCCTAAGTTCTGATAGACCCAGGTGCTAACGAGTTTAACCAGATCTTAACTTTATCCCTTAGTGAAAATGGAGAAATTCTAAGTCTGACGACATCATTCGACACTCCATCATATTTAAATGTAGCACAAAATTCTAGAAAACTAGCAAGGTGTAAATTAGGATCTTCAATTGGTGTTCCCCTAAATTGATTGTTTTGAAACATTTGGATAATAACAGGTTTAAGCTGAAATGAATTGGAAGCAACAGCAGAGTTTTGTATACTTAAATGAGTTTCATCTGCTAGAGGATTAACATAATCACTTAAAGGTTTTTGATGATGTTCATTTTCATTTCTAGTATTATTTAAATTGTAAGTCATATTGCTAATATGGACTATTGCTTTTTTTGTTTTCGAATTTTTTTAATTATTTTTTCTAACTCAAAATCGTAAGGTACTAAATTTTTCAGATCATACACCACGCATAAACAATCACAACAAATAATTTAAAAATAAGCAAACAAAATTAAATAAGAAAATATTCAAACTAAACTACAAACTCTTTTTTTTTAGTTTTAAAATAATAATACTATAAATTATTAAATAACTTACTACTACTACTTTTTGTTATTTCCCCGGCAACGGCGCCAAAAACTTGAAGCGGATGGATTTAGTGTTTTAATTTTGCAAATATTTTT
Source organism: Phalaenopsis hybrid cultivar (assembly GCA_002079205.1). Classification (NCBI taxonomy): domain Eukaryota; kingdom Viridiplantae; phylum Streptophyta; class Magnoliopsida; order Asparagales; family Orchidaceae; genus Phalaenopsis; species Phalaenopsis hybrid cultivar. The sequence continues at coordinate 41,132 of JXCR01136018.1, read as the reverse complement.
CAATATTATAAAATACACAAGACAGATAAAATAATGAATATGCAAATTAATCCCAACAAAATAACTTCAATTAAAATTGTTTTATCTTTTAAAAATCCATAAACTGTCAAATCCCCTTTAAAAATAATACAAGTATAAGTATCGCTCGAGTAATAAAGGGCTCTATTGGAGTCCCAGACATCGATCCTATAGGAAAATTAGAAATGCTNTACAAATTCTTTTTTTTTAGTTTTAAAATAATAATACTATAAATTATTAAATAACTTACTACTACTACTTTTCGTTACTTCCCCGGCAACGGCGCCAAAAACTTGAAGCGGGTGGATTTAGTGTTTTAATTTTGCAAATATTTTTCAATATTACAAAATACACAAGACAGATAAAATAATGAATATGCAAATTAATCCCAACAAAATAACTTCAATTAAAATATTTTTATCTTTTAAAAATTCATAAACTGTCAATTCCCCTTTAAAAATAATACAGGTATAAGTATCGCTCGAGTAATAAAGGGCTCTAATGGAGTCCCAGACATCGATCCTATAGGAAAATTAGAAATGCCTATAAATAAGTTATTAAGATTATAATGTAAAGTATAATTTTAAAACTACAAAAAGTAAAATGCTAAGTTTGAATATTAAGTAACAAGTGAAAGCTAATTAAAATACAGTTGAAAGATAAAGTTAACTAACTAAATGTTAAACTTTCAAAAGTAAATTTATGAAAATTAAACTAAGTTTTTGTGATGGAAAGCTCAAAGTTAAGCAAGCATCATTCCTCCTTAAAATGAGTATGGATTGTGAAGAAGTTAAAATCATTTGAAAATATATATAAAAATTGTTTTGTATCAAATATGAGCAATCATATTCTTTACCATCTTTTGAGTGCATAAAAAACATTGACTAATTAAATGTTTGGTGCCTAANAATAAGTTATTAAGATTATAATGTAAAGTATAATTTTAAAACTACAAAAAGTAAAATGCTAAGTTTGAATATAAGTAACAAGTGAATGCTAATTAAAATACAATTGAAAGATAAAGTTAACTAACTAAATGTTAAACTTTCAAAAGTAAATTTACGAAAATTAAACTAAGTTTTTGTGATGGAAAGCTCAAAGTTAAGCAAGCATCATTCCTCCTTAAAATGAGTATGGATTGTGAAGAAGTTAAAATCATTTGAAAATATATATAAAAACTGTTTTGTGCCAAATATGAGCAATCATATTCTTTACCATCTTTCGAGTGCATAAAAAACGTTGACTAATTAAATGTTTGGTGCCTAATTCTGTAGTTAGGCTGGGAGTANATATATATATATATATATATATATATATATATATATATATTATATTTGAATTGTGTCAAATAGGAGCAATCTTATTCTTTACTCTTTTTCAAGTGCATAAAGAACATTGACTAATCCAGAGTTTGGTTCTTAATTTCATGGTTAGGTTGGAAGGATACCAGCTCTCAGTCCAGAGTTCCCACTTCTCCCTCACCTGAGGGCTAACAATCTCGCATTAGTTTCCAATCAATTGAACCAAATTGGGGATTTTAATATGTCACCTTAAAATCTCCAATTCTGCATCCAACAAAGTATATTTCCCTATTTTTTTGCACTCAAACCCATGGATGAAACACTCTCTCATGAAATCAAATGGGATTCTCCCTATGTTGTAGAAATTATAGCCCTTTCAGAACATATGTTTCTAAACACATTTTACATTTCAATTGTTCAGATCGAAAAGTAAATTAAGATTAGAGTTCAAATCATCACAAATTAATAACATTTAAAACCGTATAAAGAAAAATCAATTCTTCACAAAACCATATCTCAATGTAGGGAGAGGGTTAAAGAAGACTACTCAGAATTCATGAGAAGAATATGACAAAACACGAATTTCATATATAAAAATAAGTTTACAAAACNGAACCAAATTGGGGATTTTAATATGTCACCTTAAAATCTCCAATTCTGCATCCAACAAAGTATATTTCCCTACTTTTTTGCACTTAAACCCATGGATGAAACACTCTCCCATGAAATCAAATGGGATTCTCCCTATGTTGTAGAAATTATAGCCCCTTCAGAACATATTTTTCTCAACACATTTTACATTTCAATTGGCCAGATCGAAAAGTAAATTAAGATCGGAGTTCAAATCATCACAAATTATTAACATTTAAAACCGTATAAAGCAAAATCAATTCTTCACAAAACCATATCTCAATGTAGGGAGAGTGTTAAAGAAGATTACTCAGAATTCATGAGAAGATACGACAAAACATGGATTTCATATATAAAAATAAGTTTACAAAATAAAAGAAATAAAATACACAACTTATCTCACAATCCCTCCCAAGCAAATCCCTAGAAGTTCTCTCCAAGCCTTTCTCTCTTTACAAGCACACTCAATTCTCTCTTAAAAGTGTAATGAAGAAGAAATCTCTCACCTTCCTTCTCCTCTTACAATCCTTGAAGAAAATCTCCAAGCTTTTGACTTTCTCTCTTTCTCTCTAACTCTCCTTGTCTTTACGCCACACTCCTTCTCGCCCAAAACTCCTCTCTTCTAGCCCTAGACTTCCCTCTCTTTTAACAAAGGTTGCCTCCCTCCAGAAAGAATTCAAAATTCTCTCTAAAAGTTTGTCCAAAAGTCAACTCTTTTGAATTTAAAATACATGTCCATTGATCCAAGAGACATATACCTTCATAAAAGAACCTTTCAAAGTGTTTAGATGCATTGAATTACTCCAAGGGGTGTTTAGAATAAGTGCCCCTTCGAAAATTTGTGCAAAATTTGTCTCGAACTGCCTTAATCCTCAAAAAGTCATCCCTGACGCATCTGGCGCCAAATCTGGCACATCATGCACCAAATCTCTATCAAATGGCGCATTTGGCGCCAATTTACTGAAGACCTCACTGCTCTGGGTTATGGCGCATTTGGCGCCAATCTACCGCATCTGACGCCAATTTGGAGCATATTTCACAAATCTAGTGCCAGAATTAAAAAATTCGTTCAAAATTCGTTTTTTTTGCTACTTTTGCTCCAAATGCCTAAAATTGATATTCCTGCAACAAAACATGAAAATATCCTTCTTTAAAGTGTAATGTCACAAAAAATAAGCATTAAATATATACTTAAAACTACATATTATTTTGGTGTATCATGGTGGGACGTGCTTCAGTATGGTTTTAGGTGCAGTTGAATGTGAATTTTAATGCNATTCTCTCTTAAAAGTGTAATGAAGAAGAAATCTCTCACCTTCCTTCTCCTCTTACAATCCTTGAAGAAAATTTCCAAGCTTTTGACTTTCTCTCTTTTTCTCTAACTCTCCTTCTCTTTACGCCACACACCTTCTCGCCCAAAACTCCTCTCTTCTAGCCCTAGACTTCCCTTTCTTTTAACAAAGGTTGCCTCCCTCCAGAAAGAATTCAAAATTCTCTCCAAAAGTTTGTCCAAAAGTCAACTCTTTTGAATTTAAAATACATGTCCATTGATTCAAGAGACATATACCTTCATAAAAGAACCTTCCAAAGTGTTTAGATGCATTGAATTACTTCAAGGGGTGTTTAGAATAAGTGCCCCTTCGAAAATTTGCGCAAAATTTTTCTCGAACTGCCTTAATCCTCAAAAAGTCGTCCCTGACGCATCTGGCGCCAAATCTGGCACATCATGCACAAAATCTCTATTAAAGGCACATTTGGCGCCAATTTATTGAAGACCTCACTGCTCTGGGTTATGGCGCATTTGGCGCCAATCTACCGCATCTGGCGCCAATTTGGAGCATCTTTCACAAATCTAGTGCCAGAATTAAAAAATTCGTTCAAATTTTGTTTTTTTACTACTTTTGCTCCAAATGCCTAAAATTGATATTCCTGCAACAAAACATGAAAATATCCTTCTTTAAAGTGTAATGTCACAAAAAATAAGCATTAAATATATACTTAAAACTATATATTATTTTGGTGTATCATGGTGGGACGTGCTTTAGTGTGGTTTTAGGTGTAGTTGAATGTGAATTTTAATGTGGTTGGTGAGACTTGATGTTAGATTTTATTTTATGTTCTTTTTATCAAATAATTTTAATCTAAATGTTTTAGAATTTTATTAATGAATTGTTCGGTGTAATCGATTGTTGTTATTATTTTGTGAATTTGTGTAATTTTGATTTTAATTGAATTTTTTAAATTTTTTTATTATTGCTGGGTCCATTTTTATTTCAGTTATCTTCAACTCATTATTATGTTTTAGAAATAAAATGAATTATTATTATTTTTTTCAAATAAATTTGACTTTTTGATTAATTGGAGATTAATTTTATTTTACTTTCAATAATTTTGAAATGTTATGTTTGAATTTTGAATTTTTGAATTTGAATTGGTTTGATTTCTTTTTTTATCTTAATTTTGATTTTCTTATTATTATTTTATTTTTTNTTTATCAAATAATTTTAATCTAAATGTTTTAGAATTTTATTAATGAATTGTTCGGTGTAATCGATTGTTGTTGTTATTTTGTGAATTTGTGTAATTTTGATTTTAATTGTATTTTTTAAATTTTTTTATTATTGCTGGGTCCATTTTTATTTCAGTTATCTTCAACTCATTATTATGTTTTAGAAATAAAATGAATTATTATTATTTTTTTCAAATAAATTTGACTTTTTGATTAATTGGAGATTAATTTTATTTTACTTTCAATAATTTTGAAATGTTATGTTTGAATTTTGAATTTTTGAATTTGAATTGGTTTGATTTCTTTTTTATCTTAATTTTGATTTTCTTATTATTATTTTATTTTTAATCTCTATATATTATTTATTTAAAGATGAATTCAATCATAGTTCCAAGTGAATATCATACCAAATGTGCTCTCCTCAAAATAAAGAGTGAACTATCTAAGGAATGTTATGAAAGAAAATCAAAAGCGGCCAATGAAGACCAAGCTAAACACTTAAGTCTCGAAGATCACATATATACTGAGGGCATTTCCAAGCCAATGGAAACTCAACTTAAGCTTCAATGACTTAAATTTAGTCATGCCAACAAACTATCAAGAATTTAAAATAAAGTACATGAAACTATAATGAGTAAAGCTTTGGTTCAATTTTTTATCTTGGTGTTTGGTTTAATCATTGCTTTTCTGAATACCTTTAAGAAAGACCTAAAGCTATGTCCTAATTTCTAGAGAGAGAATGTATTATGATAGAACTCAAGTAAATATGAAGTTAATTATGGAGATNGAACTATCTAAGGAATGTTATGAAAGAAAATCAAAAGCGGCCAATGAAGACCAAGCTAAACACTTAAGTCTCTAAGATCACATATATACTGAGGGCATTTCCAAGCCAATGAAAACTCAACTTAAGTTTCAATGACTTAAATTCAGTCATGCCAACAAATTATCAAGAATTTAAAATAAAGTACATGAAACTATAATGAGTAAAGCTTTGGTTCAATTTTTTATCTTGGTGTTTGGTTTAATCATTGCTTTTCTGAATACCTTTAAGAAAGACCTAAAGCTATGTCCTAATTTCTAGAGAGAGAATGTATTATGATAGAACTCAAGTAAATATGAAGTTAACATGCCCCAATTATGGAGAGAAATAATAAGGTTTTCCATATTCAAACTTCATATTTTCTTTTACTTGCATACTTTTGTGTACATAGTCTGGAGAAGCCCAAGCTATGCATTGATTAACCAATAATTTTTGTTTAATTCAAAGAGAAAATTTCCCAAACTTGTCAATATTTGTTAACATAATACATAGATGAGCAGCACCTCATATCTTAAAATTTTGTTTCTGGTCCCTATTACGCTAAGGTAGCCCCAAATTCATTCTATAATTTAAAACATGTAAATAGGGATGATTAGATCTATAGTACCATGTTTTGCATAAGTATAGATGATTTAGTTATTATATTTTTTTCTTTGAACTACATATCCAACATTTTTTTGGCATCTTGTTTCAATATAAAAATGGAGCATCATATTTGCTCCTTCTTTTATCTCTACTTTTGACTATTACATGACTAGATGGAATGAAATTGAAAAATAATACTAATGTATCTCTATTAGGATCTACACAAATAATTGAAAAGGGATCACAACTCCACATTATCTAATTGCTATGGATCAACCAACGACATGGTGGTGGTGGATGTGGTGGTAAAAGTGTTGTTTGTTCATGGTGATGGATATGCTCACCATAACATGTGTGGGGTTAATATGGATAAAATTGAGTGGTGTTAGTAGATAAAAAGAATAATAATATTGTGCATGTGTTGTTGGAGTGGTATGTTGTGGTGAGTTTAGTGAGGAGGTCATCATGTTCAGGGTCACAACGATGGGAAGTCATTTTCATAAACAACTCAAGAAAAAGATATAGGTCTATGATGGATGTCATCACCATCACCTTATTCTCTCTAAAATAAGGACAAAATATATAATCAAAATTTTATCACAATTTGTTCATCAATAAACAAAACTATACAAATTTATCAATTTAAATAACTAGTAGTTATGTCACTATGGGTTTAAGTATGACATTCAAGCACTTGAGGATTATTTGGTCCATCTCTATCAGGAATAACTCATACTATCAAAATAAAAATTAAGACCATTAATGTTCATCAAGACTCTTACTACTTGCGAATTTGCAAGAAAAAAAAAACTAATAAAAAATAATGATAAAATAAAACTCATTTATTTTTAATTAAATAAAATTTAATTAAACCCAAAAGAAAAAAACTAAACATTGGGTATAATCAAGTTGAATACTTGTAGATCTAACCTCAAACAAATCACAAATATCATTTGAAGTAATTTTTTAGTGCAAGAGATCTAGCTCAAAATTGCCAAATCTGATAAAAAATAAATCATACTTTAGAGAATTTGAGAAAAATTTTCGGGATTCATAAATCTAACATGAATCTTACTAGAACTAACTTCTAAATGTAAATATATTGGAAAATAAATGAATTCTAGTATGAGTAAAAAAAAATATATATTATATTGAACAATCATTTCTTAAATATAAATTCATGGTACAAAAAGTTAGAAGATATAAAAGTTAATGGAAGGATTTTACTTTTGATTTTATAGATAAATAAAAAATATTAACTATTTTGTGTAGATTTCAAAGCACCATGTTGTAGGGAATGTCAATAGCCTATATATGAGCAAAGGAAAGAAGAAGAGGAAATGAGGGTTTCTAACATGAAGTTGGGTAATATAAGAGGTTTCTGATAATTGTTTTGTAGATTTATGGCCAAAAGATTTTTTTTGTCAAAACATTTGCTAAAAATTTCACTAGAGACATGTGACATAAGAACATATGAAATTTTCATTGAATACATTGCCAAAAATATTTAACACAAACTTTTGTGGTGAAAATGATTTGCCATAACCAACAAATTTTGCCCACTACTTATTTGAGAGATATTGTTTTCCTTATAGCGTATCTAACATGTTTTATGTCCAATTGAAACAAATATAGACTGCCCAATCACACATATCCATGATGTCAATACAAACACCCTTTAAGGTAGCAGTGAATGTTACTTCCTAGCATAGAATTATTACACCTTTGATGTCAGTTTATTGTGTGTAAGAAAATTCATGATAATAAAGTAAGAGATTAACATCTTAATATTGCATTAAGATCCAACTCACGCAGAAAAAATAAAAGTTGAAATCTAAGACGCTATAATTTTTATGTGGACAGACCAAACAGAAAAACCAATGAGGCCTAACAAAGTTGAAATCACCCAGTGGATAAATATAAGTTATAAAACCTCACTTGTCATTTGATAGGAAAGGGTGTTATTACAAGATTGTTGGATGTCAACTTAGATTTTGATTGGGAAGTAGCGAAGTCAATAAAAGAGTGATGGGGTTCGGATAACATTGATCTACGAAAATGATGATGGTGGTGATTCATCGATGAAGGGGGTGGCTTGATGATGCCTTCTGAATGGTATAAATAGTGTAATTTATGATGGTGGAGATGATGGCAGTGGCCGAGTGATGCAAACAATCGGGCATTGGTGGGTTGGCAATGTCGATGGTGTTGTGGTATGATGGTGGTGATAATAGCCGTGTGATGGTAGCCCAGTGGTAGTAAAACCTTGAACAGTAGACTAGCAATGATACCTTTTGTGGTTTGATAGTGATGGTGGCCCAGTGGTGGCAACGACCAGAAGATGGTTGTCTAACAATAGCCAAACGATGTAGCTTTGCAATCTTCAAGGACTTGAAGCTCCCATAAGTCTTATTCTCTAAGTCTAAGTTGTTCCCCTTTCATATGGAGACTGGTGCTCTATTTATAGATTTGCTAATGTCATTTTCTGTAAATATTACCATTTTTAAAACATTTTTTTTTCAGTGACTAAGAGCAATTCCATTAATTGATTAGTATTTTTTTAATATTTAAATGATGGGGCGATCTTAGGCTTGTTACATCTGTGTCATTAATTCCTTTATGTATCTCTAAACATACAAGATTTGAATTTCATTAGGTCCTCCAATTAATGTTATAAAGGGTCTTATTATGATTCACTGCTTGATTTGCTTGGTTGGTTTCATCAACTTTTCCGATTTTGCTTTAAGTTGAAGATATTGAAGTTTATATAATCCATAATTTGATTCTAGAAGCTTCCAATCCTAGAATACAATTTGCTTGATCAAGCGTATTTTTTTTTTGTGATGCATCCCGGTTCAAAAGTATAATCACCATAAATGTGTAATAATTTAGTTCTATTGTATAATAGATTTTTTTTTATCAACTACTGTAATTATATTATGATATTATCCAATAAGTTATTTGAATTTTTAAAGTAACACGTGAATATTGAAATTAATTACGAGCCTTAAAAATGGCTCTAACTACTGGTTTTTTTCCAACAAGAGCGACAAGAATTGATAGGCATTTTTAAAAAGAGCTTCGTCGTACTTCATTCAATTCCAAAAAACATACGTTGATATTTGTAAACTTTTTTTTGAAAAATTTATCTCGACGACAAAAGAGAAAGATATCCTTCATAAAGAGTGCAACAGTTCGACGAATCTTCTAATTTGAATATTCTCAACCAAATTAGATATTCTGTCAACAATATATAATTCGATTCCACCGTCATCGTTGTCCATCAAATGGACGGGGGCTTTCAGCACCCTAAGAAGAGAATCAGAGACATTTGTCTCCACCCTAATTCGATGCTCCAGTATTGATAGGATCAACACAGTATTTCATATTTTCTCGAACGTAAATTGATTCAATTTAGACTCATCCAAGTATTGATTCTTACACAATCTTTATAAGTGTGCTAAACAATCGTCCCCATCTCCATCTATATATGCGACTATTTACAAGATCTACAAAATAATCATCTAATTAGTTTTAACAAAATCATCTTCTCTCGACCAAATTATAAAGAGATGGATGATATCACCTCCCATCGATCCCCGGAACGAACGTTGGAGACCTCGAAAACCCAAAAACAAATCCTTTGAATCAAAAGAATTTCCATGGCTTGCAGTCAAGTTTGGCGCAAGTAGAACCCCGCCAGGTGCTCCAGCAGTTAAGCCCGTCGCAGCAGCGGCACATCAAACCCAGAAGTTGGAGTTCTTTAACGTACCCTGTTTCAAAGAAAATAAAAATCATTCAAACAAACAGAAAAAACCCCAAAAGAAAGCAAGAACTGAAGGATACAAAGCTTACCCTCCTGCTTAACCGATGAAATTGGCCTGGCTTCTGCCTCCTCAGTGAGGATGCTGATATGGAAGATGACCAAGAGAATAGGCATCATCCACCAAAATCTCTTCATACCCATGTTTGATTTGCACTTTGCATCCTGTGACTTTATGGGTTATATATGCAAAACTGGAAGGCTTCTGGAAGTTGACCAACTTTTAGGATTAGAGATCCAGAAGGTCTGTTTTAAACCGTCGGATTTTTAGTTGGATGTTTGAATCTTTTTCCTTTTCCAGCTAGGCTTCTAGATTCTACAGAGCCCCACGCCCTTCACAGTTTTCGACTTCTCGCCCCATAAAAACTGAAAATTATAAGAGAGGAAGCTTCTCACGTCTCAATTGGGTTCGCAGGATCCCTGAAAAGCTTTACTTCTTAAAAATAGGAAGATTGAAACTTAAAATATCGTTCAACTTCTCAAAATAACAAAATAGGGATATGAGACGGTGGAGGACAGTAATTTCATATGGCGCTAGTTTGAGGTTTTTCATTGAGCAGTTTTCTCGACGGTAATGGGGAAGAATAAATTTGATCCGAGTAAGATTAAATTTTGAAATTAGAAAAAAACTCATTATCTTACCAACCGGTTACCTTACGTGACAGCAAATTTTTCTTAACAATCAATTTTATTCAGTAAAATGAATGGCTGAAAAGATGAAATTTCAGTTAGAAGTGTAAATAAGATATTTATCTAACTCATCTCTCACCTTCAAAAGAAAACTCATCTCAAATCTAAAATTTATTTGTCAAATGAAAATACTTCAGACTATTTAAAGTTAAATTACTAAATTTAGATGATATTTGTATCAATTTTTTTATATGTAATCCCACGAATTTTAAAATTTATCATAAAGACAAAACGGAATATGAAAACTTCCAATGTTTTTTATCAACTAAGCTAGCTGATATCTACAATGATAGAATTTCGCTTCTTAATGATTAATTTTTTGTTCTTATTTTCTGAATGCCCAGTCACCCAAGCTTAATCAAAGTCCACACAAACGGTTACTGCTCATTAGCCTATTGAACTTATTAGAAGGAACTTGGTTATGTTATTCCAAAAAAGGGCCGCAACATTAGTCATAAGAAACCGCTAGCATGACTACTTTCCAAACTCTGCTTAAGTACACAACTTTAATGACTCATTAGGCCAACATAATCAAACCTCTTAGCATAGCATTTTACTAGAGCTTGGCCGACCCTAGCGTCCACCAACAATTGAGCACGAATCCTCTACTTAATTTAAAATCACTAAACGATATTTAATAAAATTAGAGAGCCATGGGCAATACCATTTATTTTGTAGTAAGTCTTCAATAGAAATCTCATGTAATTTACTCATTTTCCTTAAATCTAACATTTGAAATAATGTTAGGCATCGACCCGCAACAATAAGTAAGTTGTCAGAAGTAAAGCATATAGGATCTTTATCATAATTCTTAAATTATAAGGTAATCCAATAAGCTATTTAATATTACACATTTTCTCTATTCATTATATTATATCCTTTCTTAGTAACTTTAGTGATCAGGTCCTAATGTTGTCATAGATTAATTTCAATCCAACATACTCCAGGATGAGATGAGCATAAACTTAATATTAGGGGCTAGAATCCAATTTCTGGAGCTATAGAAAGTCAAAAATAATATAAGGAGAGAATAGAAATGATTAAAAACCAGGACTAGTCACTAAAGGTGACTTTAAGATACCTTAGAGCGATTTTACAAAAAAAATGTATTTTTTGTTAAGTAAATAGTTCAATTCTATACAAAAACCCCATACTTACTCTAGAAATTCATATTATTATGACAGTTCCAAGATAGTATTAGAATAAGCAGGAGCTGAAGTATAGAGAAATAAGTTTCAACTAACCTTGATTGTGAGAGATGACTATAGCTACCACATCTTATGCTTCCATTACAACTATTTCCCATTAACTTCATTGATGTTGAGAGACTCAACATTAGTAACCCAAACATTGATATAGTTATTTCCATCGTCGTAACAAGCTATTTTAATTGACATGAGCAATGCTATCAAAATCATTTTAAGCCCTATTTTGAGAAGAAAACCTTATATTTCTCTTATAAAATGTTCACTACCAGCCACTTTCCTTTATGTCTAGTGAACATAATGAAATTGGAGTAATAATGCAAATAAATACTTTAGGTGAAATAAAAAATTAGAAAACTTTTATGGCACACTCTATCGTATCAAAATTTGTATAACTTATAATGCAATACTTCGATGTCTTCTCGTCAACATCTTCAAGGACTTCATCTCCCCTCATCATTCTTTAAGAAAGTTTTTAATGGGAGGATTGGTCATGATTGGTCTGATTTTATTGCGTATCCACCATAGATCTCTTAAAATTTCTATCTAAATGAACAAACATGATATTCGAAGTATAACACACCACTCCGAGAGAAAGAATAATAATCTTTGAATGAATATAATCTCCAATATGATGAAACTCTCCATGATTTATGGGTCTATTGAACTGGATTTTTTTCCATACCTTATGTGTATAAGATAAGTTTTAAATTATTCTACTTCTGGACNATGACAGTTCCAAGATAGTATTAGAATAAGCAGGAGCTGAAGTATAGAGAAATAAGTTTCAAATAACCTTGACTGTGAGAGATGACTATAGCTACCACATCTTATGCTTCCATTACAACTCTTTCCCATTAACTTCATGGATGTTGAGAGACCCAACATTAGTAATCCAAACATTGATATAGTTATTTCCATCGTCGTAACAAGCTATTTTAATTGACATGAGCAATGCCATCAAAATCATTTTAAGCCCTCCTTTGAGAACAAAACCTCATATTTCTCTTATAAAATGTTCACTACCAGCCACTTTCCTTTATGTCTAGTGAGCATAATGAAATTGGAGTAATAATACAAATAAATACTTTAAGTGAAATAAATAATCTGAAAACTTTTATGGCACACTCCATCGTATCAAAATTTGTATAACTTATAATGCAATACTTCAATGTCTTCTCCTCAACATCTTCAATGACTTCATCTCACCTCATCATTCTTTAAGAAAGTTTTTAACGGGAGGATTGGTCATGATTTGTCTGATTTTTATTGAGTATCCACCATAGATCTCTTAAAATTTCTATCTAAATGAACAAACATGATATTCAAAGTATAACACACCACTCCGAGAGAAAGAATAAGAATCTTTGAATGAATATAATCTCCAATATGATGAAATTCTTCATGATTTATGGGTCAATTGAACTGGATTTTTTTCCATACCTTATGTGTATAAGATAAGTTTTAAATTATTCGACTTCTGGAATCCCAAAGAGATGAAGCTTTCGTAGTTAATTACATCTAAGGAATTATGTTTCTCAAGAAAACTCTTGACTAAAGCTTGAGTTTATATTGTAGATCATTCTATAAGTATTTTGTTAGATTATGATATCAAGGATTAAGTTTAAAACATTTAAGGAATGAAATGATTTGAGAGAAGTTGGAAGCTTTGGATAAATTTGATTTTAATTAGATAGCTCAAGTTGAAAACTCAAGTTTCGTATGTTTAATTTCATTTGAAGGTTAATTTTTGAATTAATTTATTTTAATTGCTTTGAGATTATTTTATGTTATAAAAATTTCTTGTTTGAAGTGTGCTTAAAGTAATTATTTTTTGAAACTTGTGTGATGATATCGGTTTGAGGTCATTTAAGTTTATTTGTTTTATGTTTGTTTAGAGTCATTTTTNTAAGTATTTTGTTAGATTATGATATCAAGGATTAAGTTTAAAACATTTAAGGAATGAAATGATTTGAGAGAAATTGGAAGCTTTGGATAAATTTGATTTTAATTAGATAACTCAAGTTGAAAACTCAAGTTTCTTAGGTTTAATTTCATTTGAAGGTTAAATATATGAATTACTTTATTTTAACTGCTTTGAGATTATTTTGCGTTATGAAAATTTCTTGTTTGAAGTGTGCTTAAAGTAATTATTTTTTGAAACTTGTGTGATGATATCCGTTTGAGTCCATTTAAGTTTATTTGTTTTATGTTTGTTTAGAGTCATTTTGTAATTATGATAATTAGGTTTATCTAGTTTATTTTAGGGCTTCTTAAAATTTATTTAAGAGTTGTTCAAAGATTATTTGGGGTTTATTGAAATATTTAAAGTTTTTCTTTAAATTAATTTATTTACTTAAGAGGTTATTAAGTCAGTTTAAAGATTACTACATTTTTTTAAAGTTAGTTAAAGTTGATTAATGTTGGTTAAAGGTGGCTACAGTTTGTTAAAGCTTACTAAGATAAAGTTAATTTGGTTTAAATTTTTCTAATGTTAGTTAAANACTAAATTTTTTTAAAGTTAGTTAAAGTTGATTAATGTTGGTTAAAGGTGGCTACAGTTTGTTAAAGCTTACAAAGGTAAAGTTAATTTGGTTTAAATTTACTAATGTTAGTTAATTTTTTTTTTAATGTCTTATGTTTTTGTTTTGAAAGGTTATAAAGTTTTAAAATTCTAATCTTTAGAGTCTTAAGATATTTTATAGATTTAGAAGGGTTTAAGACATTTTAAACACCGAAGATAATTTTGAAAGTTTAAGATAGTGTAATTTTCAAAATTTGAATATTTTATTTACATATGAAAATTTAAAGCGATTAAAAATTTTGTTCTGCTCTTAAAAAAGATTTTGATTGTTTTGAAAGATTTAGAATTTTAAAATTAGCTTTAAATAGTTTCAGGCTTTGAAAATGGGTTAGACATTGGTTTGAAAGAATTTATAATGGTTTTGGAGTTTTAAAACATTTAAAAGTTTGAAATGATAGGTCGAATAGGGTTTATGATTTTATATCATCACACAAGTTTGTTAACCGATATCATCACACAAGCTTGTTAACCGATATCATCACACTGGAGTTTTCAAACCGATATCATCAGTTATTTAAGTTTGTTAAAGAGTCTAGAATTTATGATTTTAAAAGTGCTCTTAGATTGCTTAAGTTTTATTAAAAGTTTAATTTAAAATTTGGGTAATTTTTTATTAAGTTTGCTAAAAGTTTAAGGTAATGTTTTGGTTAAAATTTTTCTTAAAATTTATATTTAGGAGTATTTTATTCATGTGTGTTAGGAAAAAAGGAGTATTTTCAGGAGTTTTAGTTTTCAATTGAGTACTGATTTTAACTTAAAAGAATATGTTTTTTTAAAAGAGTTTAGGTTTTTTCATTTGGTTTTGAAGAGTGTTTTTAATATATTTTTTTCAAAAGATTTAATTAATTAATTTATTTTTTGTTTTCAAGAGTTATGATAATTTGTTTGCCTTAATATATTCATTTATACTTATATATTTAGAAAAAGAATGTTATTTCATTTTAAATAAATCTAAACTTTTTTTTTAATGAAATTTCTTTTAAATCTTTAAAAAAAGTTCTGTTGATTTTGANGTACATAGTCTGGAGAAGCCCAAGCTATGCATTGATTAACCAATAATTTTTGTTTAATTCAAAGAGAAAATTGCCCAAACTTGTCAATAAATGTTAACATAATACACAGATGAGCAGCACCTCATATCTTAAAATTTCGTTTCTGGTCCCTATTACGCTAAGGTAGCCCCAAATTCATTCTATAATTTAAAACATATAAATAGGGATAATTAGATCTATAGTACCATGTTTTGCATAAGTATAGATGATTTAGTTATTATATTTTTTTCTTTGAACTACATATCCAACATTTTTTTTGGCATCTTGTTTCAATATAAAAATGGAGCATCATATTTGCTCCTTCTTTTATCTCTACTTTTGACTATTACATGACTAGATGGAATGAAATTGAAAAATAATACTAATGTATCTCTATTAGGATCTACACAAATAATTGAAGAGGGATCACAACTCCACATTATCTAATCGCTATGGATCAACCAACGACATGGTGGTGGTGGATGTGGTGGTGAAAGTGTTGTTTGTTCATGGTGATGGATAGGCTCACCATAACATGTGTGGGGTTAATATGGATAAAATTGAGTGGTGTTAGTAGATAAATAGAATAATAATATTGTGCATGTGTTGTTGGAGTGGTATGTTGTGGTGAGTTTAGTGAGGAGGTCATCATGTTCAGGGTCACAACGATGGGAAGTCATTTTCATAAACAACTCAAGAAAAAGATATAGGTCTATGATGGATGTCATCACCATCACCTTTTTCTCTCTAAAATAAGGACAAAACATATAATCAAAATTTTATCACAATTTGTTCATCAATAAACGAAACTATACAAATTTATCAATTTAGATAACCAGTAGCTATGTCACTATGGGTTTAAGTATGACATTCAAGCACTTGAGGATTATTTGGTCCATCTCTATANATGGGAAGTCATTTTCATAAACAACTCAAGAAAAAGATATAGGTCTATGATGGATGTCATCACCATCACCTTATTCTCTCTAAAATAAGGACAAAATATATAATCAAAATTTTATCACAATTTGTTCATCAATAAACAAAACTATACAAATTTATCAATTTAAATAACTAGTAGTTATGTCACTATGGGTTTAAGTATGACATTCAAGCACTTGAGGATTATTTGGTCCATCTCTATCAGGAATAACTCATACTATCAAAATAAAAATTAAGACCATTAATGTTCATCAAGACTCTTACTACTTGCGAATTTGCAAGAAAAAAAAAACTAATAAAAAATAATGATAAAATAAAACTCATTTATTTTTAATTAAATAAAATTTAATTAAACCCAAAAGANAATGTTCATCAAGACTCTTACTACTTGCGAATTTGCAAGAAAAAAAAAACTAATAAAAAATAATGATAAAATTAAACTCATTTATTTTTAATTAAAAAAAATTTAATTAAACCCAAAGGAAAAAACTAAACATTGGGTATAATCAAGTTGAATACTTGTAGATCTAACCTCAAACAAATCACAAATATCATTTGAAGTAATTTTTTAGTGCAAGAGATCTAGCTCAAAATTGCCAAATCTGATAAAAAATAAATCATACTTTAGAGAATTTGAGAAAAATTTTCGGGATTCATAAATCTAACATGAATCTTACTAGAACTAACTTCTAAATGTAAATATATTGGAAAATAAATGAATTCTAGTATGAGTAAAAAAAAATATATATTATATTGAACAATCATTTCTTAAATATAAATTCATGGTACAAAAAGTTAGAAGATATAAAAGTTAATGGAAGGATTTTACTNATCTTACTAGAACTAACTTCTAAATGTAAATATATTGGAAAATAAATGAATTCTAGTATGAGTAAAAAAAAAATTATATTTTATATTGAACAATCATTTCTTAAATATAAATTGATGGTACAAAAAGTTAGAAGATATAAAAGTTAATGGAAGGGTTTTACCTTTGATTTTATAGATAAATAAAAAATATTAACTATTTTGTGTAGATTTCAAAGCACCATGTTGTAGGGAACGTCAATAGCCTATATATGAGCAAAGGAAAGAAGAAGAGGAAATGAGGGTTTCTAACATGAAGTTGGGTAATATAAGAGGTTTCTGATAATTGTTTTGTAGATTTATGGCCAAAAGATTTTTTTTGTCAAAACATTTGCTAAAAATTTCACTAGAGACATGTGACATAAGAACATATGAAATTTTCATTGAATACATTGCCAAAAATATTTAACACAAACTTTTGTGGTGAAAATGATTTGCCATAACCAACAAATTTTGCCCACTACTTATTTGAGAGATATTGTTTTCCTTATAGCGTATCTAACATGTTTTATGTCCAATTGAAACAAATATAGACTGCCCAATCACACATATCCATGATGTCAATACAAACACCCTTTAAGGTAGCAGTGAATGTTACTTCCTATCATAGAATTATTACACCTTTGATGCCAGTTTATTGTGTGTAAGAAAATTCATGATAATAAAGTAAGAGATTAACATCTTAATATTGCATTAAGATCTAACTCACGCAGAAAAAATAAAAATTGAAATCTAAGACACTATAATTTTTATGTGGAANTCAGTTTATTGTGTGTAAGAAAATTCATGATAATAAAGTAAGAGATTAACATCTTAATATTGCATTAAGATCCAACTCACGCAGAAAAAATAAAAGTTGAAATCTAAGACGCTATAATTTTTATGTGGACAGACCAAACAGAAAAACCAATGAGGCCTAACAAAGTTGAAATCACCCAGTGGATAAATATAAGTTATAAAACCTCACTTGTCATTTGATAGGAAAGGGTGTTATTACAAGATTGTTGGATGTCAACTTAGATTTTGATTGGGAAGTAGCGAAGTCAATAAAAGAGTGATGGGGTTCGGATAACATTGATCTACGAAAATGATGATGGTGGTGATTCATCGATGAAGGGGGTGGCTTGATGATGCCTTCTGAATGGTATAAATAGTGTAATTTATNTTGTCATTTGATAGGAAAGGGTGTTATTACAAGATTGTTGGATGTCAACTTAGATTTTGATTGGGAAGTAGCAAAGTCAATAAAAGAGTGATGGGGTTCGGATAACATTGATCTACGAAAATGACGATGGTGGTGATTCATCGATGAAGGGGGTGGCTTGATGATGCCTTCTCAATGGTATAAATAGTGTAATTTAAGATGGTGGAGATGATGGCAGTGGCCGAGTGATGCAAACAATCGGGCATTGGTGGGTTGGCAATGTCGATGGTGTTGTGGTATGATGGTGGTGATAATAGCCGTGTGATGGTAGCCCAGTGGTAGTAAAACCTTGAACAGTAGACTAGCAATGATACCTTTTGTGGTTTGATAGTGATGGTGGCCCAGTGGTGGCAACGACCAGAAGATGGTTGTCTAACAATAGCCAAACGATGTAGCTTTGCAATCTTCAAGGACTTGAAGCTCCCATAAGTCTTATTCTCTAAGTCTAAGTTGTTCCCCTTTCATATGGAGACTGGTGCTCTATTTATAGATTTGCTAATGTCATTTTCTGTAAATATTACCATTTTTAAAACATTTTTTTTTCAGTGACTAAGAGCAATTCCATTAATTGATTAGTATTTTTTTAATATTTAAATGATGGGGCGATCTTAGGCTTGTTACATCTGTGTCATTAATTCCTTNTTCAGTGACTAAGAGCAATTCCATTAATTGATTAGTATTTTTTTAATATTTAAATGATGGGGCGATCTTAGGTTTGTTACATCTGTGTCATTAATTCCTCTATGTACCTCTAAACATACAAGATTTGAATTTCATTAGGTCCTCCAATTAATGTTATAAAGGGTCTTATTATGATTCACTGCTTGATTTGCTTGGTTGGTTTCATCAACTTTTCCGATTTTGCTTTAAGTTGAAGATATTGAAGTTTATATAATCCATAATTTGATTCTAGAAGCTTCCAATCCTAGTATACAATTTGCTTGATCAAGAGTATTTTTTTTTGTGATGCATCCCGGTTCAAAAGTATAATCACCATAAATGTGTAATAATTTAGTTCTATTGTATAATAGATTTTTTTTTATCAACTACTGTAATTATATTATGATATTATCCAATAAGTTATTTGAATTTTTAAAGTAACACGTGAATATTGAAATTAATTACGAGCCTTAAAAATGGCTCTAACTACTGGTTTTTTTCCAACAAGAGCGACAAGAATTGATAGGCATTTTTAAAAAGAGCTTCGTCGTACTTCATTCAATTCCAAAAAACATACGTTGATATTTGTAAACTTTTTTGGACAAATTTATCNTTTAAAAAGAGCTTCGTCGTACTTCATTCAATTCCAAAAAACATACGTTGATATTTGTAAACTTTTTTTTGAAAAATTTATCTCGACGACAAAAGAGAAAGATATCCTTCATAAAGAGTGCAACAGTTCGACGAATCTTCTAATTTGAATATTCTCAACCAAATTAGATATTCTGTCAACAATATATAATTCGATTCCACCGTCATCGTTGTCCATCAAATGGACGGGGGCTTTCAGCACCCTAAGAAGAGAATCAGAGACATTTGTCTCCACCCTAATTCGATGCTCCAGTATTGATAGGATCAACACAGTATTTCAGATTTTCTCGAACGTAAATTGATTCAATTTAGACTCATCCAAGTATTGATTCTTACACAATCTTTATAAGTGTGCTAAACAATCGTCCCCATCTCCATCTATATATGCGACTATTTACAAGATCTACAAAATAATNAAGAGAATCAGAGACATTTGTCTCCACCCTAATTCGATGCTCCAGTATTGATAGGATCAACACAGTATTTCATATTTTCTCGAACGTAAATTGATTCAATTTAGACTCATCCAAGTATTGATTCTTACACGATCTTTATGAGTGTGCTAAACAATCGTCCCCATCTCCATCTATATATGCGACTATTTACAAGATCTACAAGATAACCATCTAATTAGTTTTAACAAAATCATCTTCTCTCGACCAAATTATAAAGAGATGGATGATATCACCTCCCATCGATCCCCGGAACGAACGTTGGAGACCTCGAAAACCCAAAAACAAATCCTTTGAATCAAAAGAATTTCCATGGCTTGCAGTCAAGTTTGGCGCAAGTAGAACCCCGCCAGGTGCTCCAGCAGTTAAGCCCGTCGCAGCAGCGGCACATCAAACCCAGAAGTTGGAGTTCTTTAACGTACCCTGTTTCAAAGAAAATAAAAATCATTCAAACAAACAGAANGAATCAAAAGAATTTCCATGGCTTGCAGTCAAGTTTGGCGCAAGTAGAACCCCGCCAGGTGCTCCAGCAGTTTAGCCCGTCGCAGCAGCGGCACATCAAACCCAGAAGTTGGAGTTCCTTAACGTACCCTGTTTCAAAGAAAATAAAAATCATTCAAACAAACAGAAAAACCCCCAAAAGAAAGCAAGAACTGAAGGATACAAAGCTTACCCTCCTGCTTAACCGATGAAATTGGCCTGGCTTCTGCCTCCTCAGTGAGGATGCTGATATGGAAGATGACCAAGAGAATAGGCATCATCCACCAAAATCTCTTCATACCCATGTTTGATTTGCACTTTGCATCCTGTGACTTTATGGGTTATATATGCAAAACTGGAAGGCTTCTGGAAGTTGACCAACTTTTAGGATTAGAGATCCAGAAGGTCTGTTTTAAACCGTCGGATTTTTAGTTGGATGTTTGAATCTTTTTTCCTTTTCCAGCTAGGCTTCTAGATTGTACAGAGCCCCACGCCCTTCACAGTTTTCGACTTCTCGCCCCATAAAAACTGAAAATTATAAGAGAGGAAGCTTCTCACGTCTCAATTGGGCTCGCAGGATCCATGAAAAGCTTTACTTCTTAAAAATAGGAAGATTGAAACTTAAAATATCGCTCAACTTCTCAAAATAACAAAATAGGGATATGAGACGGTGCAGGACAGTAATTTCATATGGCGCTAGTTTGAGGTTTTTCTTTGAGCAGTTTTCTCAACGGTAATGGGGAAGAATAAATTTGATCCGAGTAAGATTAAATTTTGAAATTAGAAAAGAACTCATTATCTTACCAACCGGTTACCTTACGTGACAGCACATTTTTCTTGACAATCAATTTTATTCAGTAAAATGAATGGCTGAAAAGATGAAATTTCAGTTAGAAGTGTAAATAAGATATTTATCTAACTCATCTCTCACCTTCAAAAGAAAACTCATCTCAAATCTAAAATTTATTTGTCAAATGAAAATACTTCAGACTATTTAAAGTTAAACTACTAAATTTAGATGATATTTGTATCAATCTTTTTATATGTAATCCCACAAATTTTAAAATTTATCATAAAGACAAAATGGAATATGAAAACTTCCAATGTTTTTTATCAACTAAGCTAGCTGATATCTACAATGATAGAATTTCGCTTCTTAATGATTAATTTTTTGTTCTTATTTTCTGAATGCCCAGTCACCCAAGCTTAATCAAAGTCCACACAAACGGTTACTGCTCATTAGCCTACTGAACTTATTAGAAGGAACTTGGTTATGTTCTTCCAAAAAAGGCCCACAACATTAGAGACTGCCATAAGAAACCGCGATCATGACTACTTTTCAAACTCTGCATAGGTACACAACTTTAATGACTCATTAGGCCAACATATCCAAACCTCTTAGCATAGCGTTTTACTAGAGCTTGGCCGACCCTATCATCCACCAGCAATTGAGCACGAATCCTCTACTTATTTTAAAATCAATAAACAATTTTTAATAGAATTAAAGAGCCATGGGCAAAACCATTTATTTCGTAGTAAGTCTTCATTAGAAATCTCATGTAATTTACTCATTTTCCTTAAATCTAACATTTGAAATAATGTTAAGCATCGACCCGCAGCAATAAGTAAGTTGTCAGAAGTAAAGCACATAGGATCTTTATCATAAGTCTTAAATTATAAGGTAATCCAATAAGCTATTTAATATTACACATTTTCTATATTCATCATATTATATGATCAGGTCCTAATGTTGTCATAGATTAATTTCAATGCAACATCCTCCAGGATGAGACGAACATAAACTTAATATTAGGGACTAGAATCCAATTTTTGGAGCTATAGAGAGTCAAAAATAATATAAGGAGAGAATAGAAATGATTAAAAACCTTTAGTGACTTTAAGATACCTTAGAGAGATTGTACAAAAAAAAATTATTTTTTGTTAAGTAAATAGTTCAATTCTATACAAAAACCAAATCCTTGCTCAAGAAATTCATATTATTATCACAGTTCCAAGATAGTATTAGAATAAGCAGGAGCTGAAGTATAGAGAAATAAGTTTCAAATAACCTTGATTGTGAGAGATGACTATAGCTACCACATCTTATGCTTCCATTACAACTATTTCCCATTAACTTCATTGATGTTGAGAGACCCAACATTAGTAACCCAAACATTGATATAGTTATTTTCATTGTCGTAACAACCTGTTTTAATTGACATGAGCAATGCTATCAAAATCATTTTAAGCCCTCCTTTGAGAACAAAACCTCATATTTCTCGAATAAAATGTTCACTACCAGCCACTTTCCTTTATGTCCAGTGAACATAATGAAATTGGAGTAATAATACAAATAAATACTTTAGGTGAAATAAATAATCAGAAAACTTTTATGGCACACTCCATCGTACCAAAATTTGTATAACTTATAATGCAATACTTCGATGTCTTCTCCTCAACATCTTCAAGGACTTCATCTCCCCTCTCATTCTTTAAGAAAGTTTTTAATGGGAGGATTGGTCATGATTGGTCTGATTTTTATTGCGTATGCACCATAGATCTCTTAAAATTTCTATCTAAATGAACAGCATGATATTCAAAGTATAACACACCACTCCGAGAGAAAGAATAATAATCTTTGAATGAATATAATCTCCAATATGATGAAATTCTCCATGATTTATGGTTCTATTGAACTGGATTTTTTTCCATACCTTATATGTATAAGATAAGTTTTAAATTATTTTACCTCTTAAATCATGAAGAGATGAAGCTTTCGTAGTTAATTACATCTAAGGAATTATGTTTCTCAAGAAAACTCTTGACTAAAGCTTGAGTTTATATTGCAGATCATTCTATAAGTATTTTGTTAGATTATGATATGAAGGATTAAGTTTAAAACATTTAAGGAATGAAATGTTTTGAGAGAAATTGGAAGCTTTGGATAAATTTGATTTTAATTAGATAACTCGAGTTGAAAACCCAAGTTTCTTAGGTTTAATTTCATTTGAAGGTTAATTTTTGAATTAATTTATTTTAATTGCTTTGAGATTATTTTATGTTATGAAAATTTCTTGTTTGAAGTGTGCTTAAAGTAATTATTTTTTGAAACTTGTGTGATGTTATCGGTTTGAGGCCATTTAAGTTTATTTGTTTTATGTTTGTTTAGAGTCATTTTGTAGTTATGTTAATTAGGTTTATCTAGTTTATTTTAGGGCTTCTGAAAATTTATTTAAGAATTGTTCAAAGATTATTTGTGGTTTATTGAAATATTTAAAGTTTTTCTTTAAATTAATTTATTTACATAAGAGGTTATTGAGTCAGTTTAAAGATTACTAAATTTTTTTAAAGTTAGTTAAAGTTGATTAATGTTGGTTAAAGGTGGCTACAGTTTGTTAAAGCTTACTAAGGTAAAGTTAATTTGGTTTAAATTTATTAATGTTAGTTAAATTTTTTTTTAATGTCTTATGTTTTTGTTTTGAAAGGTTATAAAGTTTTAAAATTCTAATCTTTAGAGTTTTAAGATATTTTATAGATTTAGAAGGGTTTAAGACATTTTAAACACCGAAGATAAATTTGAAAGTTTAAGATAGTGTAATTTTCAAATTTTGNTTTTTTTTTAATGTCTTATGTTTTTGTTTTGAAAGGTTATAAAGTTTTAAAATTCTAATCTTTAGAGTCTTAAGATATTTTATAGATTTAGAAGGGTTTAAGACATTTTAAACACCGAAGATAATTTTGAAAGTTTAAGATATTGTAATTTTCAAAATTTGAATATTTTATTTACATACGAAAATTTAAAGCGATTAAAACTTTTGTTCTGCTCTTAAAAAAGATTTTGATTGTTTTGAAAGATTTAGAATTTTAAAATTAGCTTTAAATAGTTTCAGGCTTTGAAAATGGGTTAGACATTGGTTTGAAAGGATTTATAATGGTTTTGGAGTTTTAAAACATTTAAAAGTTTGAAATGATAGGTCGAATGGGGTTTATGATTTTATATCTTTTCTAAGTATTTTTTATTTTATTTTTCTCCACTACTTTTAACCACCAGTGTTCTAGTTTTTTTTTCTATGTTCTTCCAATTTTCATGATTAATTCTTATTCATATGCTTACATTTCATATATTTTTACCTATATGGAAAATGAAGTTCTTTATAAAATATTTTATCATGCCGAAAAGTGTTAGCTATATAAATTTACTTATTTAGAAAAGATATATGACTGAAATGGCATAAAATTTATATACTCAAAGGCTAAGTTTCTGAATCACATGTTCCTGGAAAGGAACAAATTCATTTATGAAACAATATCTATGAACACATATAAGTCTTGCTTAGGCTAAGCTACTAAAGAAGATTTACAAATCTTATGTAATTTCGATATTGATTAGTAAGCTCAAAGGAGATGTCGTTATCATTTATGTCTTAAAAAATTGCTCTCTAAAAAAATAATCTTGAGCTGAGATTTCCTTTTGGTTTTGAAATTGCTTTAGCACGTTTCTGAAAAGTTTAAGGNGATATTGATTAGTAAGCTCAAAGGAGATGTCGTTATCATTTATGTCTTAAAAAATTGCTCTCTAAAAAAATATTCTTGACCTGAGATTTCCTTTTGGTTTTGAAATTGCTTTAGCATGTTTCTTAAAAGTTTAAGTTTTGGCAAAAATTAAGCTTGAGTTATTTAAGTTTGTTAAAGAGTCTAGAATTTATGTTTTTAAAAGTGCTCTTAGATTGCTTAAGTTTTATTAAAAGTTTAATTTAAATTTTGGGTAATTTTTTATTAAGTTCGCTAAAAGTTTAAGGTAATGTTTTGGTTAAAATTTTTCTTAAAATTTATATTTGGGAGTATTTTATTCATGTGTGTTAGGAAAAGGTTTTTTCTTGTTTAGCTTATATTTTCAGTAGTTTTACTTTTCAATTGAGCACTTATTTTAACTTAAAAGAATATGTTTTTTTTTTAAGCGTTTAGGTTTGTTCATTTGGTTTTGAAGAGTGTTTTTAATATTTTTTTTTCAAAAGATTTAATTAATTAATTTATTTTNTAGCTTATATTTTCAGTAGTTTTACTTTTCAATTGAGCACTTATTTTAACTTAAAAGAATATGTTTTTTTTTAAAGCGTTTAGGTTGTTCATTTGGTTTTGAAGAGTGTTTTTAATATTTTTTTTTTTCAAAAGATTTAATTAATTTATTTATTTATTGTTTTCAANTATATATATATATATATATATATATATATATATATTGAAAAACAATCAGGAATAACAACGTCGGAATGCAGGATACAACAAATTATAAAACCATTAAAATTCATAGTACAACAACCGATAACACCAAAATACAGAGTAAAACCGAGAATACCACCACAGATAACACAAAAATATGCCTTGAGAATATAGTTGTCAGGCCTTAAGTTTAGCTGTGGGTGGCCTGGATTTGGTCTTGGTCAGACCCATACACACAAAAAAAATACTCAAAACCCTCACATGCACAATTATATGCCCTAAAATCATTCACCCATAGCTTGTTCCTCTACTCTTTTGGAAACTCGTGTGGGTGTTCCCCTAAGCTCTTAACCTTTGTCTAGGGTGGCCAGGACCATCACATGGAGGATCCAAAATGGGCATATTCTTAGTCTCATGGCTCAGAAAAAGTAATTTTATGATTAGCATGTCAAATTGATTTCTAACTAACCTAAACACTTATATTTGGCCTTCTAACCCCAATTTTTTTCAAAATTACCAAAATGCCCCTAGAACCTTAATTTTCTCAAAATTCCCCAAATTGCCAATTCCTAACCAAAAATCATATTAAACCATTATAAGCCATTCAAATTGACTAAAACACCCCAATTTCTTCAAAATTCCCAAAATACACCTAATTTCTCAAAAAATACCAAAATACGCCCTCACGTTCTAAAAATTCCCAAAATTTCGAATTCACTCCAAATATCCCCAAAATCAATCCTGAATACTTGAAAACTTTAATTGCACCCAACTCCACTAAAATTGACGAAAATCCCCAATTGCCCCTAAATGCCTAAAATGCCCAAATCATTCCCAATTTCTGCCAAATTGATTTCAAACTTCCCCAATTTCAAATCCAAATCAAAATTCATCATGTCCAAGACCAATTGAAACTAAATTCTAGCCCAATTAAAACCAATTTCAATCCCTAAGTTCAATCCCAAATAAATTTCCACAAAATTGACCGTAAACCAAAATTCAATCAAATTGAGCCCTTCAATCAATTTAATTCCCCCAATTTCACTTCCTAAATTTTTCATGACATCCCCTGAGACCAATTGGACCATTTAGTTGATCTTGAAATCAAGCCCAAGTCGAGCCCAAATCCAATTTTTAGCCCAAACCCTAATTTTGAGCCTAAAACCAAATTAGCCTAAGCCATTGAAATTAACCTATGCTTAATTTTCTCCTGTCTTGGTTAGCCTCCTATGATGCTAATCACATCGAACAAATACCCAATTTTGAGCCATGGAAAAAGGGGCCATTAAATCATGCAAATTCTCTCCCAAATTTGGCTAAAACACTTACTCATGCAATAACCTAATTGAGCCCCAAGCCAATCACAATTAAACCTACCATTAAAACTCCCAACAGCTAGCCACCTTCTTTGGCCTGGTCGGCCAACCCAATGGCCAAAAAACAAAAAATTAAGGACTCTACCTTACTTTAAACCCAAACTTATACCCATCTAATATGGCTCACTCCCATTGGTAAGTTGTGTCGCTCAACCCTCCACCTAAGCAACCTTTTCCACCCCCTGGCTTGCCCTGTTGGCCACCATGGAGATGGCTCTTTAAACACCACTTCTTATTACCATTAGAACTGTGTTGCCAAATCCTTAGAGAGACCCTTCTAAATTGCTCTCAAAACTTTCCCCAGCATTCATAGGCTCAATTCCACCATTTTCAGCCACTGAAATCCACTGGCCAAGCTCAATTTAATCACCCAAAACCAAAACCTTTCACGGCCATCCCATAAAAATCCACCAAAAATCAAATTGATTATTTCAAAAGCTTTCCAAGACCACACGAGAAGGTTTCCCATTAAAACCCCTCTCTATCGCGCACTCTAACACACTCCTAGATGAAGCTTGTGCCACATGTTGATCGAACTCCTATAAATACCCAACTTCAGCTTGAGGTAACACTTGAAGGACATTTGTGGACTCACAACAAAGCTTCAAAACAAACCCAATGGAGGCCTCACCTCTTGGGCAAAGGTAAAATCCAAAATCACTAAAATCATGCTCGATTTCATCAATTATGAAAAGAATGTTTATTTCATATGCACTTAACCATATCGATATGTTCATCTCAACTAGATGAAGCTATAGGAACAAGCTGTGAGTGATTTGGTTGAGTATCGAGCGAGATCAAAGTGTTTTAGTGTGTATGGTTCTCGATTTAGGTCAAATGGGGGCAATGAATGAATGTCGTTCATTTGCACGTGTATCAATACAATGACAAAGAAGGACTCAGACGAGGAGATGAAATATAAATCACGGACCAAGTTAGCGCTGACATGGATGGCTATGTCAAATGGGAGCGCGACACACGTAGCTTTGGAGACGTCATAGGATTGCATGGTGCAGCGTGGATAAGAATGTAAATAGGGCATTTTTTATTTATATTAATACAAAAACTCTGAAAAATAAAAAATTTGTGTAGAAAAAAAATTAAAAAAAAAATTATCCATATGCTTATTGAATAGAGGAGGATATTATGAACAAAAATTCAAAATATTTGTTATGTATTTTATTTTTAATTAATTAAATACTCTAGAACTTATTTTATTTTTATTTAATTATTGATCACCTATCAGTCTCCAGATTGGGAAGATATTATGTAATTTAAATTAATCTATTATAATTTTGGAAAGTAATAATTTAATTTTAAAAATACGAGACCGAACTGTTCCCATATATACAATACTTTCAATAAACAAGCACAACACTGCAAGTAATGCATCTATCCAAATGAATAAACATATTACTTACTAGTGAGACTCATTTACTAAGTTAAGGAATTTATAAAATCCATATTAGTCTGTAAAATCATTTATATTGATCGACAAAATTCCCCTATCTAATACAAAAGATTAGATAGAGTATATATTAAGTTTGGTTCTAAAGTTTCTTATAAGGACAAACCCTTATTGTTAATTACATTTTAAATGACCGAGGAAACTTAAAAAAAATTTTGATTTAGATAATAAAATATTGACTTCAATAATTTCAATGGGTATGACCTTTCATGGTCAGACAAAGCAATACCAAATGGGAAAAGATCAAGTTTGGAGCATTTATTATGGAATCCAAAGGTATGAAAATAGAGGATGTCATGAATTCTTAGCAGAATTCCGATGACTTCCTAAGCATTCTATGGTTTGGCTTAAATTTTGAAGAGAAATTATTAAATATTTTATTTTGTTAATTATATTAAATAGAGCTTACTTTTGCATGACACAATCATACAAATAGCCTAAAAGATAAGAGGATTTATGTCATAACAAATGACGACCTCGAAGCCTAAGGTGAGTTAGGGCATAAATTGCACAACATGATTATGAAAAAGTTTAAAGATAAAGTGAGGATTTATGTTACACTAGGCAAAAAACCTTGAAATCATGGCTTTTTATTTAATTCTAAGGAAAAGATTGTTATTGTAGATCTGCTTGCTCTCTTAAAGTTGTTCTTCTATACATCCTTGTTTTGCTACACACGGAGTTAGCTCCAAGCTCCTCATAAGAGTAGTCCTAGGTCTCTTGGTTCAAAAGGTTTTACCATGTATGTTTTAATGTTTTGGTTTTGTTGATGTTCGAGCATTATGGGGGGGTGGGGGGGGCAGTTAAAGTTGATTAGAGTGACACCAGTTAGGATCCAACAGTTCCCTTATTTTGGTACAACTATTTTCTCTAAAAATTACTTAGTTTAAATGAGTTTTTAAGCTCATTTAAATTAGGGAGATTTCATTAGCAACCGTAGGTTACATAATCTGAGGAATTTCCGTAAATTCAAAAGGATGTACTAAGCTTTTTGTTTTGTTTTTTTTTTTGAAAAAAGGTTGTTTTGATTTTGAAAATAAGTTTTTTAATTTTTAATTTTATTGTAGTTTTACCAGTAAAATAAATAATTACAGGTAATGAAAGTGTTCTAAAGTAAATAAGTAAAATTTCATTGCATAAAATAAACATGCACCTGGGCCTCTGCTACCGCTTTATGATTAGCATCATAAAGCATAATATATTTGTAATAAATATGAATATCATCCAGTATGGAAAAGTTGGAAAAGCTGGTCATAGCAAAAGACAAGTAAAAGAAAACCCATAGTCACTTTTGGAAGACCAGTACTGGGTGTCAGACATTGGTAAAGATGGAGGCTCACAATTGGACTANGTTTCAGGCTTTGAAAATGGGTTAGACATTGGTTTGAAAGAATTTATAATGGTTTTGGAGTTTTAAAACATTAAAAGTTTGAAATAATAGGTCGATTAGGGTTTATAATTTCTAGTTTTTTTTCTATGTTCTTCCAATTTTCATGATTAATTCTTATTCATATGCTTACATTACATATATTTTTACCTATATGGAAAATGAATTTCTTTATAAAATATTTTATCATGCCAAAAAGTGTTAGCAATATAAATTTACTTATTTAGAAAAGATATATGACTGAAATGGCATAAAATTTATATACTCAAAGGCTAAGTTTCTGAATCACATGTTCCTGGAAAGGAACAAATTCATTTATGAAACAATATCTATGAACACATATAAGTCTTGCTTAGGCTAAGCTACTAAAGAAGATTTACAAATCTTGTGTAATTTCGATATTGATTAGTAAGCTCAAAGGAGATGTCGTTATCATTTATGTCTTAAAAAATTGCTCTCTAAAAAAATAATCTTGAGCTGAGATTTCCTTTTGGTTTTGAAATTGCTTTAGCACGTTTCTGAAAAGTTTAAGGTTTGGCAAAAATTAAGCTTGAGTTATTTAAGTTTGTTAAAGAGTCTAGAATTTATGTTTTTAAAAGTGCTCTTAGATTGCTTAAGTTTTATTAAGAGTTTAATTTAAATTTTGGGTAATTTTTTATTAAGTTCGCTAAAAGTTTAAGGTAATGTTTTGGTTAAAATTTTTCTTAAAATTTATATTTGGGAGTATTTTATTCATGTGTGTTAGGAAAAGGTTTTTTCTTGTTTAGCTTATATTTTCAGTAGTTTTACTTTTCAATTGAGCACTTATTTTAACTTAAAAGAATATGTTTTTTTTTTAAGCGTTTAGGTT